>NW_026844028.1:97750808-97762390 GCF_029531705.1 Pantherophis guttatus | reverse complement strand
ATTCCATTCCATTCCATTCCATTCCATTCTATTCTATTTCTGACAGCATATGCACCAAAGACAAATTCCTTGTGTATCCAATCGCACTTGGCCAATAAAGAATTCTATTTTATTCTATTCTATCTGGGTTCAGTTCCAAGCTGGGAGAAAAGACACTGGAAACATGGAGGCTGATTGAAAGAATGGTTTAATGTGGAAGCAGAACCAGCAAGCACATGAGTGATTCTGGGCAGCTGACCCAGCTGGTTTGATGGAGCACATGGATTTTTTACACAGTTTGTTCTATAGCGTTTTGTGATTTAGAGGCTTCTTTTTTGTGTGTATTTTGTTATTTGATTTCAATTCCTTTGCCTCGCAGAAGGCCGGCAATGAGTTGAGTTTTTTAAAATCATGTTTAATAAATGTAATTAATCCTAGAGGCTGGCTTCCTTGGAGGGGGTTAATCTTGTCTTGAATGTGGATTACCAAATCTGCATTTTTAAAAGTTTGGCCCCTTAGTTTCTACTTGGGGGCAGAGAGCTGAGTCTCTGAGGTTCTGTCTTTTAGAAACATGTTTCTCCTTTAGGGAAAATGGAAAGTTCTGCCTTTTTAATATGTCCTAAAACAGTTCATTCTTCTAAGGGGGGGGGGTTGGTTGTAGGAAGTTAGCACCCTTAGCACCCACCCCTCTCCTAGGAAAATGAGATATTTTAGGAAATATTAAACAGGGCAGAATATTTCCCCTAAAAGGGAGGCAGAAACTCAGCCCCCCTCCCCCCACCCTTTGTCAATGGGCCATTAAGGCCTGGGCCAGTCTATTCTACATAACAAAGATCTACCTCCTTCAGGCAGAGCCATAGTAGGAATTGCCCAAAGCCCCTTTCATGACATCATCACCCAGCAAGACTCAACCAAGTCCAGGACATAGACAACCTACAAAGTTACTCCTGCATGACCCCATGGGAGTCTGACAACCAATCAGACTACAAGCTCAAATTCAAAAGCCCAACAGAGGCACTCTCGGCATTCCCTCCCTTTCCCTACCACAACCTCAAACCATGTGATCCTGTCCACCATTAAAAACCATCTTTCCAAGTGAGCTCTGTGCCTTGCTTTTTTTTTCTGCCTTTGAAAGCCTCCAAAACAGCTTCAGGAAAAAAAGTCTCTGAAGCTCTGTTTGGGGGCTTCTTTTCTGAAGCTTCTTTCTGATGCTTTTTTCAGCCTCTGAAACCTCCGTTTGAGAAGCTGGGTGGGGCTACATTTGGAGTATAAAACGCACCCAGATTTTCACCCTCTTTTTGGGGGGAACAAGGTGCGTCTTATACTCTGATAAATACGGTAATTTTGTAAAATGGTTTACTGAATGGATAAGATAAGTAAGCACTATTGTCACTATATGTTTATTATCAATATTATGATGAGACATTATTATATGACTACTAATGTTATGAATGCTACTGTTATAATTTATTTATTTATTTATTAAATTTATATCCCGCCCTTCTCCCCGAAGGGACTCAGGGCGGTGAATAGCCGAGAATTAAAATAACATGCAATAGAAAAGTTAAAATAATTAAAAATAAATTAAATTAAACGGCTGCCCCAATTTAAAACCCCTAGCAATACAATTAAAAACCCCTAAAATCTATTCAGGCCAGGCCAGCTTGCTGAAATAAAAACGTCTTCAGGGCCTTACGGAAAGTGCGGAGATCCGGGATCAGCCGTATTCCGGGAGGTAGCTCGTTCCAGAGGGCGGGTGCCCCCACAGAGAAGGCCCTCCCCCTGGGGACCGCCAGCCGACATTGCTTGACCGACGGCACCTTGAGGAGGCCCTCTCTGTGAGAGCGTATTGGCCGGTGGGAAGTTATCGGTAGCAGCAGGCGGTCTCGTAAATACCCTTGCCCTAAGCCATGGAGCGCTTTAAAGGTGAGAACCAACACCTTGAAGCGCACCCAGAAGACCACCGGGAGCCAGTGCAACTCGCGCAGGAGAGGTGTTATATGGGAGCGCCATGTCGCTCCCGTGATCACCTGCGCAGCCGCATTCTGGACCAGTTGGAGCCTCCGGGTGCTCCTCAAGGGGAGCCCCATGTAGAGAGCGTTAGCGTAGTCCAGGCGAGAAGTGATGAGAGCATGAGTGACTGTGCATAAGGAATCCCGACTCAGAAAGGGGCGCAACTGGCATATCAGGCGAACCTGATAAAAAGCCCCCCTGGCCACGGCTGTCATATGCTCTTCTAAAGACAGCCGTGTGTCCAGGAGGACGCCCAAGTTGCAAGCCCCCTCTGTGGGGGTCAATGACTCGCCCCCCTTTTTTGATTACTCAAAATAACTATACCCAGACCTGTTTATATAGAAATTGAAATTTTTGCTCTTTCTATAAATAAAAAATAAATTTTAAAAAAGGAAAAGAAGTATGGATGATTGAAGTTTGCAGTCCTCCTGTGTATGGGAAATGTGCGCTAGACCTCCACTTCATCTTATTTATGCAAATTCCACCAGAAGTAGGTTCAATGCACGTACAGTGGAGGTGAATCAAAGGTAGGAAATGCACTCAGATGCCTTTTTCAGAGCAGGCCAAAAGCTGGTGGTCAGTGGAACATTGCCCCCTGCGCTGGTGGTCAGCAAATTCAAAAGGAACCTCAGCTGAGAATCACTGCTGTAGATTGTTGATTCAGGGAATAGCCATTTCTTTAGTGTTAAGTACCGTATTTTTTGGAGTATAAGATGCACTCCCCCCTCCCCCCTGAAAGGGTGAATATTTGGGTGCGTCTTATATACTGAATGTAGCCCCGCCCGCCCACCGGCCTCTGTCCCCCAGCAATTTACCTCCTTGCAGCAAAAATTTACCTCTGTTTCAGCTTCAGCACAGCCTGAGCACCTCCCGACCCTCAGCTGTTTCAGGCTGCAGGGATTGCCATTGCCTATTGCCACACAGACCTCTGCTGTTTGCTGCAAGGAGGCAAATTGCTGGGAGGCAGATTTTTTTTTCTTTTGCTAATCAGGCTGTGATGAAAATGAAACTAAAGTAGGCTGTTTGCTGCAAGGAGGCAAATTGCGGGGAGGCAGATTTTTTTTTCTTGTGCTAATCAGGCTGTGGTGAAAATGAAACTAAAGTAGGCTGTTTGCTGCAAGGAGGCAAATTGCTGGGAGGCAGTTTTTTTTCTTGTTTTCCTCTCCAAAAATGGTAGATTTGTCTTATAGTCCGGAACGTCTTATATTCCGAAAATTACAGTAATATTGTTACCTATTTTTGATATAGGGATAGATTTGTATTGGGTGCTTCATTTATTTATTTTTTTTAATTTTGTGTTTTTGTAGACTCCAAGTCTTGGAACAGCCAAAAATGAGTGCAGCCAAAAAAGCAAAAACAGATAGTGGAAGTTCATTCCAAGAGGCCTGGACAGAGTCATTTGGAGTGATTGAACACTATGGGAAAGCGTTATGTATTCTGTGTCATGAAAGTGTTATGTGTCACACATCAAGTGTCAAATGGCACTTTGACACCTACCACAAAAGTGTTGCTAAACTTGATGAAACGGAAAGAACAAATCTGACAGCTGCCAGTTTTCACATGTCACTGTGCGTAGCAAAACATGGTAAGTCCCTTTCTGATGGGGATATTATCAAAGCGGCCATGTTGTCTGGGAGTAATTCCCTTTTTCATGATTTCCCAAACAAGGACAAAATTATTCGACGCATCTTTGAGGTGCCACTTAGCAGAAATACTATTAAAGATCGAGTCCAGCGCATGGCAAGCGATGTTAGTCAGCAGCTCACCACTGACTTACAAAAGGCAGTCTGTTACTCCATGTGCCTGGATGAAAGCACAGATATAAATAATCACGCACGACTAGCAGTAATTGTGTGTTATGCTGTTGGTGACGTCATGAGAGAAGAGCTGGTGAAACTGGTGTCCTTGCCTGAAAGAACACGAGGAATAGATATCTACAATGCTGTGATGGAGGCTTTTTCGTCACAGGGCATAAGACCAGAAAAAGTGGTTTCAGTTACTAGTAATGGGGCACCTTCTATGGTGGAGGCAACATCTGGTTTCATACAGTTCTTTGTTAAAGAAACAAAACATCAAGTCATTCCGTTCCATTGCATTATACATCAAGAAGCTTTTTGTGCCAAGGAAAGCAGCAAAAAATTTGACGATGTCCTCAAAGATGTCACAAAAATGGTGAATTACATCATGGCTCATGCTCTGAATTTTCCACAGTTTCAAGCACTTCTTGAGGAAGTTCAGGCACAGAATAATTGTTTACATATGAACAATAATGTCCGGTGGCTGAGCAGAGGACGAGTCCTGGAGAGATTTGTAGCCTGCTTGGATGAAATTAGGCTGTTTATGAATGAAAAAGGGCAGGAATATCCACAGCTCACTGATATGGCCTGGCTTACCAACCTCATGTTTTTTACAGATTTTACACTACACTTCAGTGTACTAAACAAACAACTACAAGGTGTAGGAAAAATAGCAGAAAGGATGTTTTGTGATATCAAAACGTTTGAGAGGAAACTGCAGGTTTTTGAAAGAGACCTTGAAAGTGGGCAGCTGAAATATTTTCCAAATCTAAAAAGGCATTTAGAAAAGTCTACAACATTTGCAGACAATCCTACAAGCCATCAGGAAATCTACAAGGAGTTTTCTAGCATTGTAGCAGCTGCAAAGGTGAAGTTTAGTAACAGGTTTTCACAGTTCCGTAAGATGGAGACAACCCTGTGTTTTCTTACTTCCCCGGAAAAAGCCAAATTCGAAGAACTTGATCTTTCCTGCTTACAGTGGTTAGATTTAGGAAATCTAGAAATGGAGCTAGTGGAATTTCAAGAAAGCTCCCTGTGGAAAAATAAATTCTGTGACCTGCGTGAAACACTTGAGAAGATAGAAGGGATGACAAAGGACAGCACAGTTAGTTCTGAAAATGAAATCCTTAAAGTGTGGAATTATCTGCCAAATCAGTTTAAGTCACTGAAAGCACTTGGGATCGCTTTCCTTACTTTGTTTGGATCATCTTATGCTTGTGAGCAGCTGTTTTCAGCTTTGAATGATATCAATTCTGACACCGGAAACAGACTAACAGATGACCTGAGGGCTGCATGCGTTGCTCTCAAACTTACAAAGTATGAGCCAAGGTTAGACAAATTATCAGCACGCGTACGGCAGCAAAAATCACAGTAATTGTTCAAAAGCGTGCCAAATGCAAACTTACCTTTCAATAAAAAGTTGTTTGTATCATTGAAAGCTCCGTCGTTGTGTTTTTTGAGCAAGACAAAAGATGTTAATCACATACGAGTTGTTTTTTTTCTAAACAAAAACCTCGGTATTCAGGTTTAAGTTGCCGTGTTGGCACTTTGCGATAAATATTTTTTTTTATTTTTTTTATTTTATATCAAATTTATATACCGCCCTTCTTCCTGAGGACTCAGGGCGGTGTACAGCCAAATAAAAACATAAACTAAAACATTAAAATACTATTAAAAAGATATATATAAATTTGGCCCCATAATTAAAAAACAATTAAAAACATTTAAAAGTGTTAAGCCAGCCTGGCTGGCTGAAAAAAGAAAGTTTTAAGGGCATGGCGGAAGATACCGATGTTTTGGATTCTCCTTATCTCTGGGGGCAGTTGGTTCCAGAGGGTAGGTGCCCCCACAGAGAAGGCCCTCCCCCTGGGGGTCACCAGCCTACATTGTTTGGCTGATGGCACCCCGAGGAGGCCCTCTTTGTGGGAGCGCACAGGTCGATGGGAGGCCGTCGGTAGCAGCAGGCGGTCTCAAAGATATCTAGGTCCTATGCCATGGAGCGCTTTAAAGGTGATAACCAACACCTTGAAGGGCACCCGGAAGACCACCGGGGGCCAGTGCATCTCATGCAGGAGAGGTGTTGTATGGGAGCGCCATGCAGCTCCCGTAACTACCCACGCAGCCACATTCTGGACCAGTTGGAGCCTCTGGGTGCCCCTCAAGGGGAGCCCCATGTAGTGAGCGTTGCAGTAGTCCAGGCGAGAGGTGACGAGGGCATGAGTGACTGTGCGCAGGGAATCCCGATCAAGAAAGGGCCGCAACTGGCGTATCAGGTGAACCTGACAAAAGGTCCCCCTGGCTACAGCCGTCAGATGTTCCTCCAAGGACAGCTGCGTATCCAGAAGGACTCCCAGATTGCGAGCCCTCTCCGAGGGGGCCAAAGACTTGCCCCCAATAGTCAGAGATGAAGTCATCTGACTATATTGGGATGCCGGGAACCACAGCCACTCAGTCTTGGAAGGGTTGAGTTTGAGCCGGTTTCTCCCCATCCAGATCCGCACAGCCTCCAGGCACCGGGACATTACTTCAAGGGCATCGTTGGGATGGTCAGGGGTGGAGATGTACAGCTGGGTGTCATCAGCGTACTGGTGGTACTTCACCCCAAAGCCACGGATGATCTCAAATAAGTGGGTTTTGGGTTGCAGTTTAGGCACTCGGCCTCTAAACGGTTCAGAAATGGTGTAGGGTCTCCTGCTTGGATGGGGGGTTAGACTAGACCTAGGATCTGTAACCTTAAAACACTCAAAGAGCCATTTGGACCCGTTTCCCACAGAAAGGAAAACACCGGGAGCCCCAAAACCTGGGTGGGCGTGGCCAATTCTACATCACTCACTTCCACCAGTCACATGACCCACCTAGCCACGCCTACTCAGTCAGTCATTAGGGCAGAGAACCAGTTGTTAAAAAAACACCGGGAACCACAAAATCCTTTTGACATATCTCTCTCTCTGCCCCGGCTGCTTCTCCATCCCCTGCCGTCAACCTTACCTTCTCAGGCCAGGCAAGGAGTGACTGGGAGGGGGAGCGGAGGGGCCAGCCAGTGGTAGGATCACCTGACAGGGAGCCACAGCAGAGGGCCCAAAGAGCCGCATGTGGCTCTGGAGCCGCAGGTTGCTGACACCCAGACTAGACAACCTAACAAGGTCCCTTCCAACTCTTATTAATCTTAAAAAATCTATTAAACTGTTCTCCCTGACAGACAAGAAATGTCTCCTTTATTCTAGGTTGGACGTTTCATCGTGCTCTCAAAACATTTTTATTTCAGCAGGCTAGCCTGGCCTAACTCTCCCTTTTAAATTTTTAAATCGTTTTAATCTGTTTTATAAATTGGGTGTTTTAAATTTGTTTTCGGCCAAAATATTTAATAATTTTAATGGATTTTTAATGTTTGTATTATCTGTATTTTATCTTGGCTGTTCACCGCCCTGAGTCCTCCAGGAGTAGGGCGGTATAGAAATTTGATGAATGAATGAATGAATGAATGAATGAATGAATGAATGAATGAATGAATGAATAAATAAATAAATAAATAAATAAAAATAATGATCTTCCACCAGTTGCTTTTTATCCTGCCTTCAGATGCTTGTTACCCTTTTCTCTGTGAGAGCCCCTCAAGTATTGGAAGACTGTTATAATGTCACCCTTTGTCCTACTCTTTGTTAGACTAGACCAAGGGTGGGCAAATGTGGCTCTTTTACAACCTGTGGACTTCAACTCCCAGAATTCATGAGACAGCCAAGCAGCATTCATGTTTGATGGGTGGTTTTCAGATTCAGCAAAATCAGGTGTGTACATGCTGGTAATAAACCATGATTTACAAGCAGTGTTACCTCCTAGCAACGGCTAAGTGAATCGTAATTCCATTGGTTTGACCTGGTTTCCACATTACAGTAACGTGATACAATACACTGACCGAACCATCAAGGAACCTTCTGTGTTAATTTCTACAGGACCCCAAAATCTAATTATGGCTAATTTCTGATTTGGCATCTGGTTATTCAAGCCATAACCTCCTCTTACCGGTGTAGGAAATTAGCACCCACCCCTTTCCTAGAAGAATGAAATATTCCAATATTCCTCTAATAGAGGCATATTAAAAAGGCAGAATATTATATTTCCCTGGATGAGAAATGGGGTTACATGTTTTTTAGGCAGGAAGCAGGCTCACTCTTAATAGCCCCCACACTCTCAAAAGCCCACAGCAGATGTCAGCATTTAAGAGATGAAGAGATAGCTAGGTCTATTCATAAGCAAATGCCCTCACCCAAGATCCAACAAAGGTAGGATTAGCCCTCATCCATAATAATAGGAATTGACCCAAACCCTCTTCATTACATCATCACCCAGCAAGGTTCAACCAGGCCTGGGACTCAAAAGACAACCTACAAAGTTACCCCTGCATGGCCGCATGGGAGTCTGACAACCAATCAGAATGCAAGCTCAAATTCAAAGCCCAACAGAGGGTATAAATCTCTCTCACCCATGTGCTTTTTTGCCCAGGACCTCAAAACCATGTGGTCCTGTCCACCATTAAACCATCTTTTCAAGCAGTCTCTGTGTTTCCAGTGTGTTTCTTCCTATTTGGAATGGATTTCCAGAGAAAAAAAATTGCAGACTACAGGAACGAGGAGCACCTCTCAGGGGACCCTGAGGACACAGATAAACATGCAAGGGCTTCAACGACCCTCTAAAAGGATGCAAATGACCAGCTATCTGCAAGGAGTATAAATCCTTTTATTCCCCACCATCCTGTCAAAGCTGAAGAAGCTTCTTGGATGAGAAGCCAAACGTCTTCAGAGAAAAACCAAGAAAGTCCACTTGTCTCTGGAAAAAGGACCTTCAGGGAAAGCACTCAGTGTAGATGCAAAGCATCATCATCATCATCATCATGCCAATAAAAGGGTGAGTAAAGAAGATAATAAGGATAAATAATAATAAATTTAACTCAATCAAGGGCAGTGGGAGGCATCCACCTGGCTCAAAAGTGTTTTAAAGCAGTTATCCCACTCAGTTCTACTATATAGTAAGACAATATTAGATAGATAGATGGGATCAGGACAAAGATTAAAAGGATACAGACAGTCCTCGTTTAGTGACCATTCAGAGTTATGACCGACATCCCTCCAAAGGGTATTTATATGACCTGGTTCTGGAGTTCTGACAGCAACTGGAGGTTTTCAAGAAGAGATTAGACAACCATTTAACTGGGATGGTATCATCTGCCTTGGGAAGAGGGATGGACTAGAAGACCTCCAAGGTCCCTTCCAGCCCTTTGATTCTATGATGCTAAGGGTATTTTATTTATTTACTTCCCCCTCCCCCCTTCTACCTTCTATTCCGAGTGAAACCCTTGAACCTAAAAGGACAAAAAGAAGACACGCCCTTTCTTTTTCCTTGCAAGGGGTTATTTGAGGCTATTGCAAGGGGAAAAGGAGCACCGACCGCCGGCCTACAACTCCCAGGAGCCCCTTCTTTCCGATGACGTCATTGGCCAGCGACCGAGAAAGGGGAAGCGGGAAGTTTGCACCGCAGGGCGAAGCGAAAGCAGAATGGAGGAAAAGGTATCGAAGGTGAGCGAGGCTGAGACCATTCGGGGATATTATTATTATTATTATTATTTTAAAGAAAGAATAAAAAATTACAAGGATCGGAAAGATTTTCCTGAAAAGACACGTTTCCCTGTGCTCTGTGTTTCCTGGTTTGGGCTAATTCTTTCCAACTATTTGATTCTGCAGCTCCAGTATAACAATATTTAGCAAATAATATCCTGCCAGGCTCAAAGCTTTTGTATACGATTTGTGAGCTTCTAGAAAAAAGATTGATATTTGTTAGAGGAGCAATTTCCATGTTCTCTTCTTCCTTATTACGGCTGGGTGACTTTGGGCTAATCAACCAGGAGACAGTGAATTCTAGTCCTGCTTATGTATGAAAACCAGCTGGGTGACTTTGGGCCAATCAACCAGGAGACAGTGAGTTCTAGGTCCTGCTTATGTATGAAAACTAGCTGAGTGACTTTGCGCTAATCAACCAGGAGACAGTGAGTTCTAGTCCTGCTTATGTATGAAAACTAGTAGCTGAGTGACTTTGGGCTAATCAACCAGGAGACAGTGAGTTCTAGTCCTGCTTATGTATGAAAACTAGCTGAGTGACTTTGGCCAATCAACCAGGAGACAGTGAGTTCTAGTCCTGCTTATGTATGAAAATCAGCTGGGTGACTTTGGGCCAATCAACCAGGAGACAGTGAGTTCTAGTCCTGTTTATGTATGAAAACTAATGGGTGACTTTGGGCCAATCACCAGGACGTGAGTTCTAGTCCCATTTTAGACATGAAAACCAGCTGGGTGACTTTAGGTCAGTTACTTTCTATCTGCTCAATCCACCCTCACAAAGTTGTTACTGTGGGGGAAAAGAGAAGTAAGAGGGAATATTATGTATGTTTGGCACCTTGAATTGTTTATAAAAAAAATAAAATAAAGGCGGGATATAAATAAATACATTAATAAAAATTCTATGTTGCCATGACACTGAAATATTACAGTTACGCCTACTCACCTTTTGAAATGTGTTTGTATCCCGGAAGCAAAATGGAGGAGAAAAACCGTCATTCTTTTCTTTCTCTAACAGGTCACTTCATGGTTGAAGGATGTTTTTGGGGAGCAGCCGATTCCTCTTTTCGAAGTGAACGCACGGACAGTGGATATTTTGTATGAGCTGGCCGAATGCAATGAGTCCAGAGATGGGGACGTCCATTTATTAATTGAAGATATGAAGCAGAAAGCTGTGGAGTATGAGTCAGATGGTGAGATTAATTTATTCCCTGCCTTTATTGTTTTGATAAGTAGCAATATTTATTGAAAGGGAGGACGTGCCTAATATTCCTTCCGCATCCTATTTCCCCCACAACAACTTTCCTGTGAGGTAGTTATCTAGCCAGCTTTCATGCCTAAGGTGGGACTAGAAGTCACAGTCGCCTGGTTTCTAGCCTAGTGTTTTAACTACAGGTAGTCCTCGACTTACAACCATTCATTCAGTGACCGTTCGAAGTTACAACCGCAGTGAGAAAAAAAGTGACATGACCATTTTTCACACTTATGACCATTTGCAGCATCCCCATGGTCACATGATCAAAATTTGAGTGCCTGGCAACTGACTCTTTTTTATGACAGCTACAATGTCCTGGGGTCATTTGATCACTTTTTGCGACTTTCTTGTGCCATATCCGTCATCGGATGTTGGTGATCCTATTTTTATCAACAGCCGCACGAAAAAGTGCTGCTGAGTTTTGTCCAAACCAGTCCCTTAGATTTTGAAGCCATGATGTTCTTCTTCTGCCTGGACCTCATTTGCCTTCAATCTTTCCTTGGAGGATTAAGTGAAGGATGGCGTATTTGCGACCTGCTGACAAGCAAAATCAATGGGCAAGCCAGATTCACTTAACCATGTTACTAACTTAACAACTGCAATGATTCACTTAACAACTGTGGCAAGAAAGGTCATAAAATGGGGCAGAAAACTCACATAACCATTGTCTTGCTTAGCCACAGAAATTTTGGGCTCCATTACAGTCGTGGCCAAAATTGTGAAAACCTTTTGGGAAAAGTGTATTTTCTAAAACTAGCTAACAACACCACTTTTTTTTTTGGAGTAGTACCATAAAATTATATATCAATGGAAAGATAATTGAATCAAAAATGTAATGCAATCACTTTTATGGAGGATTTGCTGTTAGAATAGCAGTTACAGTACAAAGAAGAAAAGTGAAACGTGTAGAAAAAACAAGATATACAAAAATGA
>NW_026844028.1:97583308-97748308 GCF_029531705.1 Pantherophis guttatus | reverse complement strand
CTCCAGGGTGTTATCAACGCTTCGTTGAGTGAGGGTTACTTCCCCACCGCCTTGAAAGAGGCGGTGGTGAGGCCTCTCCTCAAGAAGCCGTCCCTGGATCCGGCAATATTGGCCAACTATCGTCCTGTCTCCAACCTTCGCTTTATGGCGAAGGTTGTTGAGAGTGTGGTCGCACGACAGTTTCCGCAATTCCTGGAGGAAACATCTTATCTAGATCCGTTCCAGTCGGGTTTCAGGTCTGGGCACAGCACAGAAACGGCATTGGTCGCGTTGGTTGATGATCTCTGGAGGGCTCGGGACAGGGGTTGTTCCTCTGTTCTGGTCCTGTTAGACCTCTCAGCGGCTTTTGATACCATCGACCATGGTATCATGCTGCACCGGCTGGAAGAGTTGGGGGTGGGAGGCACCGTGTTGCGGTGGTTCTCCTCCTTTCTCTCCGACCGGTCGCAGTTTGTGTGGGCAGGGGGGCAGAGGTCGACCTCGAGGCCTCTCATTTGTGGAGTGCCGCAGGGATCGGTCCTCTCGCCCCTTCTGTTCAACATTTATGTGAAGCCGCTGGGTGAGATCATCCGTGGCTTTGGGGTGAGATACCACCAGTACGCTGATGACACCCAGCTGTACATCTCCACCCCAGGCCACCCCAACGATGCCCTTGAAGTGATGTCCCAGTGCCTGGAGGCTGTACGGGTCTGGATGGGGAGGAACAGGCTCAAGCTCAACCCTTCCAAGACTGAGTGGCTGTGGCTCCCGGCATCCCGATATAGTCAGTTGACTCCATCACTGACTATTGGGGGCGAGTCATTGGCCCCCACAGAGAGGGCTCGCAATCTGGGAGTCCTCCTGGATATGCAGCTGTCCTTGGAGGAACATCTGACGGCTGTAACCAGGGGGACCTTTTGTCAGGTTCGCCTGATTCGCCAGTTGCGGCCCTTTCTTGATCGGGATTCCCTGTGCACAGTCACTCATGCCCTCGTCACCTCTCGCCTTGACTACTGCAACGCTCTCTACATGGGGCTCCCCTTGAGGAGCACCCGGAGGCTCCAGCTGGTCCAGAACGCAGCAGCGCGGGTAGTGACGGGAGCAGCATGGCGCTCCCATGTAACACCGCTCCTGCGCGAGCTGCACTGGCTCCCAGTTGTCTTCCGGGTGCGCTTCAAGGTGTTGGTTATCACCTTTAAAGCGCTCCATGGCATAGGGCCTAGCTATCTGCGAGACCGCCTGCTGCTACCGACGACCTCCCAGCGACCCGTGCGCTCCCACAGAGAGGGCCTCCTCGGGGTGCCATCAGCCAAACAATGCAGGCTGGTGACCCCCAGGGGGAGGGCCTTCTCTGTGGGGGCACCCACCCTCTGGAATCAGCTGCCCCCAGAGATAAGGAGAATCCAAGACCTCGGTGCCTTCCGTCGCGCCCTTAAAACCCATTTATTTAAACAAGCCGGGCTGGCTTAAGATGAAATTTTTAACTGTTTTTAAATGTTTTAAACGTTTTTAATTGGTAAATGAGTTTTAATTGGGCCAAATTTATATATCTTTTAATTGTTTTTAATATTTGTTCTGCATGTTTTTTTAATCTGGCTGTACACCGCCCTGAGTCCTTAGGGAGAAGGGCGGTATAGAAATCCAATATAAAATAAAATAAAAATAAAATGTTGTCTCTTTTGATTTCCAAATGTATGCCAAGTATGCATTCTGGGTCCTAGTGATTCAGATGGCATTGCAGAACCAAACAGAGGAGATAATACGGTAGCAGTTCAGGAAACAGACGGAGGATACTGGTTTTTGAAAGCACCCAGCACAGGTTGCTAGTGATACAATCTGGGTGAGGTTACCTAGTTGGGGAATGAAACATCTGTAAGAAAACCAAGCTCAGAGAGCATCAAGGACCTCACAGTCCTCCTCCTCCTCTTCCTCTTCCCCCCTCCCTGCGAACCTCACTCCCTTCTAACACTGATGATATCACCTATTGGGTAAGGGAATGTCTGCAAGAAAACAAGCTCAGAGGGCAACAAGGATCCTACAGTCCTTCTTCTTCTCCTCCTCCTCCTCACAAACCCCACTCATTTCGGTAGCACTGACGTTACTTAGTTGGGTAATGAAACATCTGCAAGAAAACTATCAAGCTCAGAGAGGGCCCCACACTTCAACCCTTAGCTATAAATAGTCTCTCTTCTGTTGCTACTTTGCAGTGATGTCCTGAAAACCGAAAAATTTCTGATAGAGGAAAGAAAAACAGCTGATCACCGAATGAAGAATATGGAGTTCCTAATGAAAAAGTCGGAAGATATCAAATGCGAAATCAGATCCGCCAAGGTAAGTCGGATGAGACTGCTCAGATTTCTGGGGAATGAAATTGGTATTTTCGGGGACTCAAAAAAAGAAAGAAAGAAGGATTTTTGTTTTCCTTTAAAAAGTATGGTTTAAGTTCCCGCAGGTCCCCAATCCCGCCATCTGAAATCTGGGAACGTCTGTTTAAAGGGGATCCCAAAAGAGGAGAAATGGAGAACAAATGATGCTATAGCTCCACGGTGGTTACCTGAATCTCCGTGGCACAGGGAGCCATCTCTGCAGCAGGGGCGGGTTTCAAAACCTATCGGTACTGGTTTCCTCGTGGGCATGCTTGCGCGTGTGACTTCTGGGCATGCGCAGAAGCGTCTGGGTGGGTGGGCACAGCTGCCCACCGCCGCTACCGGTTTGCTTGATCCGGGGTGAACCAGTAGCAACCCACCACTGCTCTGCAGGCACACGAGCCGTCGCTCTAGGTCAGCCCCACTGTGCATACTTGTTTGCTTCCCGCTGGCAAGCTGATTTTCGGGTCTGCCGTGCATGTGGGAAAAGGGTGGGGGCATGCAGTGCACCACCCCGCATCCCATTTTTGGTTTGGCTTCAGGGAGGCCTGCTAGGCCCAAAACGGAGCGTTGTTGTGGCTCCGTTACCTGAGCCTGTGTTATCGGAGGGAGAAGGCTCCGAACATAAAGGAGAGGAGTTGGCCAGGCCTCCCTCTCCAGGGCCCTCCTCTCTGGCAATGCCTCAGGTGTCTCCTGAAGGAGAAGAGATTGGCCAGGAGCCAGGTATCTCCTCGCAGTCGGACAATGACGGAGATAAGTCTTGGCTGTTTCCACGCCAGCGTCGGAGAGACAGGCGCACGCAGCAGAAGAGGAGGCGTGCCAGAGATTAGGCTGAGTCACTGGACCACACCCCACAAGGGATAAAAGGGGGTGAGGTGGCCATTCAGACTCTGTGACGGACAAAACAAACTACTAGCGAGTCACATTGTATCTTTGAAACAACGTTATCTGCCTTGGATTTAATACGGACTGGACTTGACAATTCTTGAACTGTGTGTATCTTGTTTGGGTTTATCTGACCGAGGAACAACCCCTCCCTCTATGAGTAAAGTTCTTGGCAAGCAGCTACTGGGTTGCTGCCAATTCTCTTATCGGAAGAATTTGTTGTCTGCCAGTTTTATTTAACCCCTGGCTATCTGTTTGTGTGCGTGTGTGAGACGGAGACAGAACAGGCGTGAGGGGGTGCACTCCCCCCCCACCCCCGCAGCCCATTTTTGGTCCCAGGGGCCTTCAGGGAGGTCTGCTAGACCCAAAACGGGGCGTGGGAGGGCACACTTCCCCTCCCCCCTGCAGCCCATTTTTGGTCCCAGGGGGTTTCAGGTAGGTGTACTAGGCCCAAAATGGGGCGTGGGGGGGCACACTTCCCCCCCCCTTCAGCCCATTTTTGGTCCCAGGGGGCTTCAGGGGGGCCTGCTAGGGCCAAAAGGGGGGGGGGGGGGGGTGGGAAGGGGGGGGGGGGGGGGGGGGCAGGGCACGCAGGGGATGGCATTGCATTATGGATGTGGGCACGCACACTTTCGGCACCTGAGGAAAAAAAGGTTAGCCATCACTGCTATAGCTCACGCTTGGATTTTGAAGGAAATAGCCTCAATTCCTATTCATGCAGCCAGGATTTTTTTGGGGGGGATCGTGGTGGAGGGGGGGCAATTTTATGGAAATGGTGACGTCCCAGCCAACTGCTCTCCACATCGGATTCTTTTTAGCTTTCAAAGTTAGAAAACTGATAAGAGAAAATATTTGTACTTTGGGATTGAATTTTTGGGATCTTTGGTTGCTCTCAGAATCTGGTGGTTTTCTTGCAGATATTCAATCACCCAACAAGGTGACATCATTAGTAAAGCTCAGTGAGTAACAATGACTCCACAGATCAACCCTGAGCTCCAGATATTCTCTTGTATTGGGATTTCTCTCTCTCTTTCTCTTTTCTTTCCTCCCTCCCTCCCTCCCTCCTTTCTTTCTTTTTTCTTTCTTTCTCTTCCTTCCCTCCTTCCCTTCCTCCCTTCTTTTTCTTTCTTTCCTCCCTCCTTCCCTCCCTCCCTTCTCTCTCCTTCCTTCCTTCCTTTTTCTTTCTCTTTCTTTCCTCTCTTTCTCCTTCCTTTCCCCTCTTTCTTTCTTTCTTTCTTTCTTTTTCTTTCTTTCTTTCTCTTTTCTTTCCTCCCTCACTCTTCCTTCCTTCCCTCTCCCTCCTCCCTAACCTTCCTCCCAGACTTTCCCTTCCTTCCTTCCTTTTCTTTCCTCCCTCCCTCTTTCTTCCTTCCCTCCTCCTCCTTCCTTCATTCCATCCTCCCAGCCTTTCCCTTCCTTCCTTTTTCTTTCTCTTTCTCTTTCTTTCTTTTCTCTCTTTCTCTTTCTCCCTTTCTCTTTCTCCTTCCTTCCCCTTCCCCCTCCTCCTTCTTCCTTCCTTCCTTCCTTCCTTTCTTTCTTTCTTCCTTTCTTTTCTTTCTCTCTCTCTCTCTCTCTCTTTCCCTCCCTCCCTCCCTTTCTTCCCTATAAAGCCATAATTAAATGAGGGGATTTCCTGTCCAAGATGTGATGATGGCCACCAAATTGGACAGAAGAAGGTAAGGAGAAGTGATGTACATGGACTATTAACGCCCACCAGTCACAAAAACCGAGATGATCCACATAACTACCAGTTTCTGCTTTAAGGCTCACCCTATTTGACCAAGGAAGGAAACAGATTCATAGGTCAGTTCGCTTAGTGACCTTTTGAAGTTACAACAGCGCTGAAAAAAGTGTCTTATGGCCATTTTTCACACTTACGTCCATTGCAAGCATCCACCCTGGTCACGTGATTTACATTCAGATGCTTGACAACTGACTCACATTTACGATGGTTGCAGTGTCCCGGGGTCATGTGATCCCCTTTTGCGACCTTCTGACAAGAAAAGTCAGTAGGGAAGCCAGAATCTTCTAACAATCGTGTCACTAATGTAAGAATGGCAGTGATTCACTTAACAGATGCAGCGAGAAAAGTTATAAAATGGGGCAAAACTCACTGAATTGATTTCTCACTTATTCTTCTGCCCCAGAGAACGCAGCACACACAAAGTCCGTTCAAACCTTGGTTTACTAAATAAATCAGTCTTTTACAACAACGGCTATTAATTAACTGCATTAACAGCCGCCAAGAATTCAAAGAATAATAACTGAAAGCTTACTGTGGTTGGCAGAATGCCCAGAAGCAATTTGCAGGAAGCTGATAAGACAAGAAACAAAGGTACGTGAACGAAGTTCTCCTGCAAATTGCTTCAGTCCTCCTTAAATAGGCTAAGGGAATGGCCAATTAGCCCCAAGCCTTACTCTCGAGGAGACCTCCTCCTGAGGAACCACTCCTGCCTTTTGGCAGCTCTGTGTGCCTATGCATTGAGAAGAGGCTTCTCCACTTCATCATCTTCACTTAAAGGAGCTTCTGGAGGTTCTGAAGGCCCTGGCTGAATCCCCGCCTCTGGCACCACATCTTCTCCAGCCTCCTCATTGTCTGACTCGAGTGCCAGCTGCACAGGCACACCAGCCTCCTCGCTGTCTGAACCAGCTACTAGCTGCACAGGCCACGTACGGGCCACAACACTTAGCAACATAAACGTTGGGCTCAATACTGGTCGTAAATCGGGGATTACCTGTATCGTAAATCTTTAGTCGGTTGAGAAGCATCTGAATTTTGATCATGTGACCCTGGGGAGACTGCAATGGTTATGTGTGAAAAACGGCCCTAGGTTTTTCAGTGCTGTTGTAACTTTGGACAGATGGTCACTAAATGAACTGTTGTAAGTCAAAGACTACCTGTGTTTCTATAGCCAGCTCTTTGATTTCATCAAAAGTAGCTTCCTACAGTAGTGGTCAAAATTGTGAAAACCTTTTGGGAAAAGTGTGTTTTTGAGGTTTGATGGCTAATAACACCACTTTATTTATTTATTTTTTTGGAATTTGAAGATAATCCTATTCCACTGCTGGAATGGCCTGGGAATAGCCCAGACCTTAACCCAATTGAAAATCTGACTGAAAAGCCGACTGAAGAAACTTTAGCCAGAAGCGATCCAGCAATAAAACCCAGTTAATAGAAGCAATCATTCAATCTTGGTTTCACATGATAACAGCTGCAGAACGAAAAGACTTGGTTCACTCCATAGGAAGACGTTGTAAGGCTGTAATTCATGCTCAAAGTTACCCAATGAAGTATTCATTGACAGGGTGATCATTTTTGTATTTCCCTTTTTTTCTAGGTGTTTCCCTTTTCTTCTTTATACTGTAACTGTTATTCTAATAGTAAATCCTTCATAAAAGTGATTGCATTACATTCTTGATTCAATTATCTTTCCATTGATATATAATTTTACGGTACTACTCCAAAAAATATATATATAGTGGTGTTATTAACTAGTTTTAGAAAATACACTTTTCCCAAAAGGTTTCCACAATTGTGGCCACTACTGTACTTTGCTGCTTTTTCCCGGTTCTTATTAGCAAATGGTGGAAGGGGCTTTGCTTACATCTCTGTGTCCGTTTCCTATGAGTAATTCTGGGTGCTTTCGGTCTAGTTCCGCCCCCCCCCCCCTCGCTCCCTCTTGCTAATCTGTCTCTTCTCCCCCTGCAGGAGCAGCTGTCTGCGAGTGGGCTGGATGCTTCCCTGACACATGAATCACTGGTGACCCTTTCAGAGGTAGGTGGGTGGGATGCCACCGACGTTACAGTACGAGACATGAGCTGGCTGTTATTTAATTAACCTGGGCAGCTGGAGGAAATGATAATTCAGCGACGTGGAGCCGGGATTTGAGACTGCTGTGATTAAGCCCTTAAATGCCTCTCTAAAAATGTTCAGGATTCCAGCATCTGATCTCCAAAGGCCTGCAGTGAAAAGAGATGCTGAGAGAGAGGTGGAGGGTGGGAGAGAGAGAGAGAGAGGAAGGGAGAGAGAGAGAGAGAGAGAAAGAAAGAAAGACACAGAAAGAAAAAGACAAGAAGGAGAGGTAAGGAGAGGGAAGGGAGGGAGAGAAAGAATCAGTGAGAAGGAGGGTGGGAGAAGGAGGGAGAGAGAGAAAAAAACAAACAAAGAAAGAGAAAAGGAGGGAGGGAGAGAGAAAGAAACACACAGAAACACAAAGAAAGATGAGAGAGGTAAGGAGAGAGGAAGGAAGGGAGAGAAAGAATCAGTGAGAAGGAGGGTGGGAGAGGGAGGGAGGGAGAAAAAAAAGAAACAGAAAGAGAAAAGGAGGAAGAGGGAGGGAGATAGAAACACACAGAAACAGAAAGAAAGAGAGAGAGAAAAGGAGGGAGGGAAGCAGAAAGAAACACAGAAACAGACAGAGAAAAGGAGAGAGGGAGGGAGGGAGAGAGAGAAAGAATCAGAGAAAAGGATGGTGGGGGGGGAGAGAAAGAAACAAAAGGAAGGAAGGAGGGAGGGAGGGAGAGAAAAAAAGGGGAGAGAGCGAGGGGGGAGAGAGAGAAACAGAGAGAGAGAGAGAGAGGATAATTCGATGAAAAAATTAAAAACAAAAAAAGCCAAACAGAATGCAGAGGTTTTCAGTTTGTAACAGCAGTTGCATTGATCCCCTTTTGCGACCTTCTGACAAGCAGTAGCTTAAGAACGGCAGCAATTCGCTGAACAAAGGTGTTCAAGAAAAGTCGTAAAATGAGGCAAAGCCCACTTAACACATTTGTTCACTTATCAATAAAAGCTTTGGGTTCCATCGCGGTCGTAAGTTGGGGTCTGCCTATCATACAAACGAAATGAAGCAAAACAGAAAAAAAAAATCAAAATAAAATAAAAGTATTATTTCCACAGAAACTGGCAGATTTGAAGAACCAGTCAGTTCCTTTAAAGAAGAAAATAAAGTCTTATCTGGATCTCACACCGGTAATTCTCTCCCTTCCTCGTTCCCCTGCTCCCTTAGCTTGTCTTTTGGAGACAGGTGTCCTGCACCCATTTTATGGACACTAAAAACTGAGGCCAGAATAGAAAAGGAGATGAAGATGGACTAAGGTAACCCCTCCCGCAAACTTTTAGGCACCAGGGACCAGTTCCATGGAGAGGACCGGAGGGGCCGTGGTTTCATGTGCTGACTGAATCCCACGGATGAGGCTTCGCTTATTTGTGCGGCCCGGTTTCTGGCATGCCTCGGCCCGGTTCCGGTCCACGGACCAGGAGTAAAAAAACCCTCCCCGCCCTGCACTAGGGGAACTGGGTTTAAGGAGAGTGGGAACACAGAAGCAGAAAAAGGAGGGAAGACAATATTTTTAGTAGGAAAGGAATGGCGTATTTATGAATTCTGCCCCATACACCTGCCTAAGGAATTCTGGGAATTGAAGTCCACATATCTTAAAGTTGATAAACAGTGGGCCAGAATATTGGGTATTTATACAATGCAGCGAAGCTCTCTAATGGAATATTTGGGAGGGATGCCCTACCTGTGGCATGTTGGATGTCGAGGAAATCCTGCGTGCGGCATTACAACTATGGAATGAGCCACGGTGGCGCAGTGGTTAGAGTGCAGTACTGCAGGCTACTTCTGCTGCCTGCCGGCTGCCTGCAATTTAGCAGATCGAATCTCACCAGGCTCAAGGTTGAACTCAGCCTTCCATCCTTCTGAGGTCGGTAAAATGAGGACCCAAATTATTGGGGGCAATAGGCTGACTCTGTAAACCGCTTAGAGAGGGCTGTAAAGCACTGTGAAGCGGTATATAAGTCTAAGGGCTATTGCTATTGCCCTTTCTTCCTTCCTTCCTTCCTTCCTTCCTTCCTTCCTTCCTTCCCTCCCTCCCTCCCTCCTTCCCTCCTTCCTTCCTTCCTTCCTTCCTTCCCTCCCTCCCTCCATAACTCCTTCCTTCCTTCCTTCCTTCCTTGCCGTGGTGGTGCAGGCCAACTCTGACCACTGTCTGAAGTTCAATCCTGACTACCTCTGACCACTATCTAGAGTTCAATACCTGACTACCTACCAAGGCTTACTTAGCCTTCCATCCTTCCGAGGTGGGTAAAATGAGGACCCAGATTGTTGGGGGCAATAGGCTGGCTCTGTAAAGTACTTAGAGAGGGGTGTAAAGCACTGCAAAGCAGTATATAAGTCTAAATGCTATTGTTATATCTTCCTCTTCTTTTCAGAGTCCTTCTCTAGCTCGAGTGAAGATTGAAGAAGCCAAGAGGGAGCTGGTAGGTCTTTTCCCTTGGCATTAATTTGAAATGAGTCTCAGGGCTAACATGGATGGCTAAGAAGGGATACAAAGAAGGGCATTGAAGAAATCAGGCATGTTTTAGTCCAAGTCAGTACAGGTAATCCTCGACTTAACAACAGTTCATTGTCAGGATCCCAAGTAACACATCCATAGCAATCAAAACGCCGAGGCAGGTGGATTCCTCGAAGAATAGATTTATTGCACATGTCATATTGGCACGGCCTGGTGAAAACCGACTCTAAATGTTCCCACGGTTCTCATCTAGTTCAGAGGTCAGCAACCCGTGGCTCTGGAGCCGCATGTGGCTCTTTCATCCCTCTGCTGCAGCTCCCTGTCGCCAGTCGGCTCCACAATTGATAGGGCTTTTGATTAGGACAGGTAGAGGAAAAAGGATGCCGCGCTAGGAGGAGACTCTATGGTGGGGGAACCAGACTTCCGGTCGGAGGAGGAAAAAGGATGCCGTGTTAGGAGGAGACTCTATGGTGGGGGGAACCGGACTTCCGGTTGGCTCCAGAATTCAATTGGGGGGGGGGGGGCTTCCAGTTAGGACCTTGGTGGCTCTTTGAGTGTTTAAGCTTGCCGACCCCTGATCTAGTTCTTCCTTCCTTCCTTCCTTCCTTCCTTCCTTCCTTCCTTCCTTCCTTCCTTCCTTCCTTCCTTCCTTCCTTCCTTTCTGTCTTTCTGTCTTTCTGTCTTTCTGTCTTTCTGTCTTTCTTAATCAAATTTCTATACCACCCTACTCCCGAAGGACTCAGGGCGGTGAACAGCCAAGATAAAATACAGATAATACAAATATTAAAAAAATCCCTTAAGATTATTAAATATTTTGGCCGAAACACAGATTAAAACACCCAATTTATAAAATCACACGAATTAAAAATTTAAAAGAGGAGAGTTAGGCCAGGCCAGCCTGCTGAAATAAAGAAGTGCGCAGGTCCGGGATCCTCTGTATCTCTGGGGGGAGCTCGTTCCAGATGGTAGATGCCCCCACAGAGAAGGCTCTCCCCCTGGGGGCCCCCAGTTGACACTGTATGACCGATGGCACCCTAAGAAGCCCCTCTCTATCGGAGCATACTGGTCGGTGAGAGGCTATTGGTAGCAGAAGGTGGTCTCGTAAATACCCCGGTCCGATGCCATGGAGCGCTCTAAAGATGGTAACCAAAACCTTGAAGCGTACCCGGAAGACCACCGGGAGCCAGTGCAGCTCGCACAGGAGGGGGGTCACATGGGAGCGCCACGTCGCTCCCATAACCACCCACGCGGCCGCATTTTCTCCAAACAATCACATGGTCCAATCAGGAGACAGTCCAGTTGCTAGATCACCAGTCCCCTTCCTTCTAGACACCTAGTGGGAATGTCCTTGGTTTCCAAGAGAAAGTATTTTGTTTTGGCTACAGCACCCCAGCTGTCTCTACTCCCCTCCCTTTCCCACAGCTCCGGTTCTGGCAGCACTGAAGCCCCAAAATGGCCACAAGCCAGGGTTGACATTCATTTAGTGACCGTTCAAAATTATAATGGCACTGAAAAACGTGACTTTTTCACACTTAACAACCATTGCAGCATCCCCATGGTCACGTGACTAGGTGGCTCAGTGGCTAAGACACTGAGCTTGTCTATCAGAAAGGTCAGCAGTGCGAATCCCCAGTACAGGTCTCCTGCGAGAGCAGGGGGTTGGACTAGATAACCTCCAAAAGGTCCCTTCCAACTCTGTTCCTGTTAACTGATCAAAATTCGGGTGCTTAGCCACTCCCTGAATTAGAAAACCGTGAAAAGTTCCTGAATTAGAGACGTATTTATGACGGTTTGCAGTGTCCCTGGATCATGTGATCTTCTGACCAGCAACGTCAATGGGGAAGCCAGATTCACTTAACAACCATGTCAGTAACTTAACAAACTGCAGTGATTCACTTAACGGTGGCAAGAAAGGTCGTAAAATGGGGTGAAACTCATTTAACGACAATCTGGCTTAGTGACGGAAATTTGGAGCTCCTTTATGGTCGTACCTGTAATTCTTCGTTTTGAAGAAAGAGCTGTTTTCCTTTAATACAAATCTTACAGGATGCTATTTTTTCCCCTTTGCAGGAAGCCCTGGAGGCCGAATTTTCAACAAAGCTGGACATGACTGCACTTTCAGTAACTTTGCCGACCAAACGACCATTTGTGTAATCATTCTGGTGCGCGGAGAAAAATGGGAACAATTGTGTGTGTTGTGCCACAATACCATATTGTATATAAATTTATTTTTCTTCCTGGGACATGATACTCAGTCTTGCTGAATAAAATTTTTAAATGTATGGATTTATACAAGCCATTGGGCTACCCGATTGTGTGCTGTAAAATGTTATTGCATCTAACTCGTTCACAGAAGAATAACTGTAAACATATCATTACTGACAATAAAGTGTTATTTATTTATAAAATTTATTAGCCGCCCATCTTACCACTTGGTAACTCTGAACGGCTTAGATCCGTGATGGCGAACCTATGGCGCGCATGCCGCAGGTGGCACGTGGAGCCACATTTGTGGGCACGTGAGCGTTGCCGTAGCTGAGCTCCAGTGTGCATGCGTACGCTGGCCAGCTGCTTTTCGGGCCTTCCGGTCCCACCGGAAGTTGGGAAACGGGCCATTTCCGGCTTCCCGGGGGGGGGGGCTCCTGGGGGGGGGGGAGAGGCTGTTTTCACCCTCCCCAGGCTCCTAGAAAGGTTCTGGAGACTGGGGAGGCCGAAAAACGGGCCCACCGGGCCATCGCGTGCCAAAAGGTTTTGAGTGTGGTCAGTTCCAGATTGTTCCAGTCGCACCACAAGGCTAGTTGCTCAACCTCCCGTCTGTATGCGGATTCATCATTGTCTCGAATGAGACCGATCACTGTTGTGTCATCTGCAAAGTTCAGTAGTTTAACAGATGGATTGTTAGAGATGCAGTCATTGGTATAGAGAGAAGTGGGGAGAGCACACAGCCTTGGGAGGGGGGCTGTCCTAATTGAACAGGTATCTGATGTGATTCTGCTTAGCTTCACCGGCTGCTTCCTGTTTGTTAGGAAGCTTATGATCCACTTACAACTGCGTTCAGGTACCTGTAGCTGGTTTAGCTTAGTTATCAGAATGTCTGGAATGATGGTATTGAATGCTGAAGTAAAGCCTACAAAGAGGACCTTTGCGTAGGTCTTTGGAGATTCAAGATGTTGTAGGATGTAGTGCAGAGCCATATTAACAGCATCATCTGTCGATCTATTTGCTCAGTATGCAAATTGCAAGGGGTCTTATCAGCGGATCCGTGATGGTTTTCAAGTGGGACAACACTAGCCTTTCAAAGGTTTTCATGACTACAGATGTCAGAGCAACTGGTCTGAAGTCATTCAGTTCCTTGATGGTGGGCTTCTTCGGGACTGGGATGATAGTAGAGCGTTTGAAGCAAGAAGGAACATAGCACATCTCTAGCGATTTATTGAAGATACGGGTGAAGATGGGGGCCAATTGGTCAGCACAGACTTTTAAGCAAGAAGGAGTTATCTTGTCTGGGCCTGGAGCTTTTCCTGGCTTTTGTCTGTGAAATAGGTCTTGCACTTCCTTTTCTGTGATCACTAGGGGTTGTGAATCCAATGGGATGGGATCAGTTGTAGGAGGCTTGGCTGTTGTTGGTGTGTCTGAGATGGGGGTTGTGGAGATAGGTGGCTGTAGTTTCCTTTCAATGCATGGGTAAGGCTGCCATCTTGACATTTTGAACCCCATCAGGAAGTGATTCTCACGCAAGATTTTGCTTCTTTGGGAAATGCTGGGAGCTCTCCACCTGCTGCTATTCAGGTGTCTTAAGCTGCAACTCCCATTGCATCTTGGGTAGGCTGGCTCCAAGGTGTGTGGGAATTATAGGGCTGCTGTGTTGAATGGTTCTGGGTGCAAGGGAATAGTAGTGCTGCCATGTAGACTGGCCCTAGGTGCGTGGGAATTGTAGCGCTGCCATGTTGACCGGTCCTGGGTGCATGGGAATTGTAGCGCTGCCATGTTGACCGGTCCTGGGTGCGTGGGAATTGTAGTGCTGCCATGTTGACCGGTCCTGGGTGCTTGGGAATTGTAGGGCTGCCATGTTGACCCAGTCCTGGGTGCATGGGAATTGTAGTGCTGCCATGTTGACCGGTCCTGGGTGCGTGGGAATTGTAGGGCTGCCATGTTGACCAGTCCTGGGTGCATGGGAATTGTAGTGCTGCCATGTAGACTGGCCCTAGGTGCGTGGGAATTGTAGCGCTGCCATGTTGACTGGTCCTGGGTGCATGGGAATTGTAGTGCTGCCATGTTGACTGGTCCTGGGTGCATGGGAATTGTAGGCTACCATGTTGACGGTCCTGGGTGCGTGGGAATTGTAGGGCTGCCATGTTGACTGATCCCAAGCAATAGGAAAAGTACAAAAGCTGACCAATATCTTGTATTGGTCCTGCATGCAAGATTTTTCTCCATCTAATAGTAGTAAACTACTTTTTTGTGGTAAACCCTTTTTGTTTTTTGCAAAGTGGTCGCAGGCTAACAGCTTTGTTCACATAACCCCTAAATCCTGGTCAAGTAAAAAAAAAAACAGGCTAGAAAAGAAGGGGTTAATCCTGTCAGGCCGGCTGGCCGGCCTGCCGGCCTTCCGCGCACGCGCAGTCGGTCGATGCCCGAAGAGTCCGCGCGCCGCCTTTCGAACTCCGCGACCGTTGGAAGCCTATAGCAAAGATGCCGCCCCTTTTCCCTCGCTTTTCCCGCCCAATTGCCTTCCGCCGTTGCAGGAGCGTCCGGGAGCCGCAAGGTGGCGTTGTCCAGGACGCCGCGTCACGCCCCATAGCCGTTCTTTCCGGACCGCGCACCGCTTTCCTCCCCGGCGTACTTCCTGTGTCAGGTATGCGCCGCTGTTGCTGCCGGAAGTGACGTCGGAAGGCTCGAGCTGAGGCGATCCCAGCGGCCTCCCTTCTGAGGTGACATTTTTTTTTCTCCCCCTTCCTCCGGCTTCTTCTTTTCGTCCCTCCTGCCCGGGCCGAAGAAGCGGCACCGGCCACGCCAGAGGAGGAACGGAGAGGAGGGCGGGGGGAAAAGGAGGAGCCCCGGCCCCTCATGCTCGAGCTGGCCTTTCCCGCGGGGCCTCAGGCCGGGAAGAGCCTCAGAGGCCGCGGCGGCGGCGGCAACAACTCTGGTGAGTGACCCCCCTCCTCCTCCCGGAGCTTCTCGGCCTAACGAAAGCCGAGCCCTCAAACCTCTCCCCGGGTATTCTGAGGGGACTGAGAGGCCGCTTCCCTTTGGTCGCCTCGCTCGGCCACCCTCGAGTCAGGCAGAGCCGGGCCTGCTGAAAGAGACCCCCACCCCTCACCCTCCCTTCCCCGGACTTTCCTTGCTGTTCTCCCTCCCTCGAAGCCCTTCATTCGGACCGCACCATCTTAGGCCGCGAGAGGAACTCGGCCTGCCCGTCGGGCCGACCGGAAAACGGGGATAAGGGCCTTAAACCGTGGTTTAAGTTTAAGAAGCGGAGGGTAAGCTTGTCGTGCGAAGGAAGGGCTCGTGTGGTCCAGTTAGGGTTAGTATGAGACATTCCCCCCCCCGATTTGGAAGTGGGGGGGGGAGAGTGAGATCGAACCCCACACCACCAAACCCGAAGCTGCATTAGATCTCGTTATTCCCCTCAGTGTATTTTTATTACGAATCAGAATAGAGTTGGAAGGGACCTTGGAGGTCATCTAGTCCAGCCCCCCTTCCCCTCCCCCCCCCGTTGCTCAAGCAGGAGATCCAATACCATTTCAAATATAATAAAATAGGTCGAACCTGCAGGAACAATTCCTTCCGTCTTCCTTTTACAAGGAACAAGAAAAGACTTAACTGGCTGTCATCTTTCATTCCAGAGGCAAGGATGTATTCTGGCTTTTTTTTGGGGGGGGGGGGAATTTTTACCATCTCATGCTCGGTATTTTTTTTTTTTTTTAATTACAGTTTTGAGATGAACTCCTTCTAGATGTTTTCTGTGAATCTCCAGGAGATTATGGTCCTTACAAGGCTGTCCCAAAAGTGTTTTTTTCCCCCAAGAGGCAACTGGTGGGTGGGGGAAGCACCTTTGGGACAACCATGACCTGGATGTCTGAGAATCTCCATAGACTCCTTACAAGGCTGTTGCAATCCAATCCAGCGGTGAAGATTTAAGATTGGGGAGAAGTAGCATTTTTCCTAAATCATACCTGATTAACAGCTGTGGTTGCTGTGTTTCATCCTTCCTGGTTTTGTTGAAAATTACACTAGATTGGTTTTAATTATATCCCACAACGCTATATGCTGATCTTTTTTTTTTCTTCCTAAAAGGGTTGGGAATATACTAGACGTTGTATTTTTGTGTTGTATTTTTATCTCCATGTCATGCTTTGAATATTCTATCTATTCCTGCTAGAAGCAAAGGTGAAAATAAGCCAGAGATGTAACTGAAATTCAACTTCAAGTAAAGAATTCCTTGGCTGTATTAATGATAGCTTTATCAAATTTAATACAAGTGGAAGCCTGCTGTGGAAATTTTTTAAATCTCTTTTATATGCATGTTGATCGAATGGAATATGATTGTAATTATTCATCCAATTTCTAGGCCTCCCAATTTCCTAAACATCTATAAGCAGCTCTACAAAATTAAAAACAAAAAAATGACTAATATAATATTTAAAAAGCATAGTCACCCTGCATTAGAGGACATTACTTAGTTGATAGGATCTAAAGTATGCTAACTCTGATTGTAAATACTATGAGAGACAGTCAGTCTGTCAGATACACCATGTAGGGCTTTATAGATATTAGCTAGCCCCTTGAATTGTTTCCGAAAGCTTATTAGCAACCAGTGCAGCTCACAAAACGTGTTTCATGGGCACAGCTAGACTTGCCTGTTGCTACCTGTGTTGCTTCATTCTGGGCCAGTTATGGCTTTTGAATGGTCTTCAGGAACGGTGTAGACCCCCTTGCAGTGGTTCATTCATAAGGGGATCAATGCATGAGTAACCGCAAGGAAGGTCTCACACTCCAGGCATGATTGGTGCACAAGTGGAGTTTGTGCAACAGCTTTCCTGGGCACAAGCTGTTTCACAAACGCCTTTCCCTCAAGCAGGTGCTAAGAGTTTAGGAAGACCACCAGATTACACATTAGATCTGAAGAGGAAATGCAGCCCATTTAAGGATGAAGATCCCAAACACAAGAGTTTGAAGTAGCCCTAGCCACTCAATCTTCCTAGGGTTGAGTTTGAATCTGTGTCCTTACCCAGACTTCAACAGGCCCCAAACAGTGAGACAAGTCCTTTGCTAGCCAGATAACTGGGTGTAATCCACGTATGATAATACTTGACTTCAGACTGAAAAATTACTTCCCCAAGTGACTCTACGTAGGTATTAAACAGGAGGGATGAGAATGTTGACCCCTATAGCCCTTGACAAAGCAAGGACTTTAGACCCAACAGTAACTTGAATCAGTCACAGTTATTCCTATCAATCCTATTCCCCCCCCAGCTGGTCCAGAATAATACTATGACGAAGCTGCTGAAAGATCAAGGAGAGCCAGGGGAATGTGTCGGCTCCATCTTGGCTCCACCATGGGTCATTAACTATGCTGTATTGAGTACTGTATGTGCAAGCAATGCTATCTCAGTACTGTATTGACTACTGTAATCAGCCTGAAACTCAACTGAAAAAGGTCTAGCTCTAGCAAATACACCATGTAGGGCTTCACCAGGATGGTCTTGTAAAAATTTCAACTTTAATTTTTAATTTAATTATGGTACAGGACATAACCTTGAGAATATGAACAGGGCCATGTATAAACAAAAAAACCCCCTACATATTGGTGATACATATGGGTAGATTTTGCTTACTAGTTTCAGCTCTTTTTATTGCATCCAGTGCAATAAATCAATGGTTTAGAAATTGATGTTTTGGGAAGTTAGAGAATTGCAGCCAAACTTACAGCAATTTAGATAACAAAGGCAAACTCCCTGGACTTTACATTTTTCTTGTTTAGGATTGACAACCATAAGCAATTTGTATTAATGAGAGTCAGAGTGTTAAAGTGGTAAAAGTACTAGATTAGGACAACCCAGATTCAAGTTTAGCGTTCAAAGAAACTCAGTGGGTGATCACGATCTCAGCCTGACATTGCACAGAATAAAACTTGGAGAAGGTTGCACATTGTACAGAACAGAATGTTTTGCCTTGAAATCCTAGAGTAAAAGGTATTTAAATTTAATAACTTCTCTATTGCTAGATTTTGCTGCTTATTCAGTGTTTGAATGATTATTCAGGCATATAATTTTGCTCTGGATTTTTTGAGACATACTTTTGAATTATTCAATATTAAAGAAATTATTTCTATAAAATTTAAATTTTAGTAATAGTTTGGTTTGAACAAACACTGCTATTCTGCACAGTCAGAGTCCATTGGAGTGAGCAGCTATAAGAAACCAAATAAAATTATTGAAGTTGTTTTATTTATAGTTATTATCTTAAGTTGTTTCAGTTATACTCTAGCCTACATTCAGATATTTCCAGTTGCATATCTTCAATTGTGTGGTACGTTTTAGTGTCCATGGCATAGTATTAATAGTTTTATGTCTCAGAAAGAAAATCTCAGTAGATTTTTTTCATGAATGACTGAGAAATAAACTTGAGCAATATTTCCATGGATGGAGATCTTTTGATGATGACTGTGTGTAAAAGCTTTCTAGATATGAAATCTGTGTGAAAAACATACATGCAGAGCTGAATTGGCATCTGTGACCTTTCTTAATGATTATGTTTTTAATATAAGAATGGATTATAATATTTTTGGTATTTTATTCAAATTGGTTGTATAATTTGGACATAGAACAATAGATACATACTTTTCTAGCTACTGAAGTGGACAAATATTAAAATTTAGGAAAATTTAGAAGATAAGGAAAGTTTAGGACCTTATTAATATGTGGATAGCAAATAATACTTTATTTTTTGAAATTTAACTATTTTGCCATCTAAATAACTTAAACACCTACCTCTTTATTCTAATCCTGATTTTTTCTCTGCTTGTTTGTTTAGCAAATACACTACCCATCTTTCTAAATGATTCTAGGCAGATTAGGACCATAAAACCATATAATAAGAGATATAGTTAAAACAGAGCTAAAAACAAAGAGGTGGAAAGAGCTCTCTCAAGCCACCAACCACCCCCAGGGTCATGTGATCACCTTTTGCAAACTTCTGACAAGCAAAGTCAGATTCACTTAGCAACTGTGGCAAGAAAGGTCGTAAAATCCACTTAAAAATGTCTCTCTTAGAAACAGAAATTTGGGGCTCAATTGTGGGTCATAAGTCGAGAACTACCTGTATTGTATAACTACAATATGTTAATCTGAAGCCCTCAAATGCTTTTTAACATGGATGAGGGCCTAATATGACGTCATTCACAGGTGAAATCACATAATATAGGTTTCAGTCAGAGGAAAATGATTCTGTTATACTTAAGAGGAAATAAACATAAGCTTTTGCTCAGTTGCTTACTGCGTAAGGAGTATGACTAAGATCAAGGTTTTAAAACATTGAACAGAGTCCAAACAACACTTTTCTTATGGAAGGTTCTTTTTTCCAGTGAGTTTGGAGTAATCGCTTAGCAGCATGACCAAGCCCATAGGGAGAAAGGTTGAAAGTCACAAGCCTCTTTTCACAGAAATTCTAAAATTCTAAGCAACGGTGCTCTTCTGGCAGACTAAAAAGAAAAGAGAATGAAAATGGTAGAAATTCTACCTCCTGGCACTATAGTTGTTGGGAGTGTTGAGGTGCCCAGCTACGGATACTAGCTCTTCTTTTTCTCCTCTTTGGGAGACTGACCGGTCTTATAATAAGAGGTAAACAAAATAAAAGGAAATGAAATAATGTATTTTAACTCTAGGTTGTCATATGAAAATATTCAGCGCTGGCGGAATAAAAAGAACTGTTCAAATCACAGATTGTAATTTAGAAATACTTTCCATAGGAAAACATGGAGTTATGCAGTTTGTACAGAAAAAATAAATAATTATCAGAGACAAAATAATAGATTTAGGCACACACAGCAACTGAAATTAAACTTAACACATAGTTCCCAGATAGGCTTCTTTGTTATTTCTTAGAATAAAGTGCTACTTGAATGTTTCCTGCTAGCTTTCTGGTTTCTCAACTATTTTGATAGCATCAGTTTTAGCTTGACCTCTGTGTATCATATTATATTCTCATTTTTTCATTTGTTTCTGAATTATTAGAATGTTAGTTTTCAGTATGTGTTAAGTAAACATTTGGTGCAGACCTCATAGGAAGTTGGAGATAATTTCAAAAGTTAAATTTAGGAGACCAAAATTGTGTGAAATTGTGAAAAGACCTTTAAAACGTAGGCCAGTTTGACACACCATTTAGAGGCAAAAGAGATGTACATAGTTGGTGCAGAATTTTACATGTATTCTTGTAGCTGTGTGTTTGTAGACATCCAGTTCATTCTCTTAACTGAACTTTGAAAAGGCTTTCTGGCATTTTATGGTAGATTAGGCAGTTAGTTCCATGTTGGTTGAGAAATTATGTCATTCCTCTTAGCTAGCATTCATCATTTGATATGATGGTTTGAATCTTTCGTTCAGTGTTTGATATGGTGTTATCCAAGGAAATATGAAAAAAAAAAAACCTATACCTAAGGAGCATAGTTCATCTTTGATGAGTTGTGTTTGAAATAACAATAGCACTTAGACTTATATACTGCTTCACAGTGCTTTACAACCCTCTCTCAGTAGTTTACAAAATCAGTGTATTGCTCCCAACAATCTGGGCCCTCGTTCATTGACCCAGAAGGATGGAAGGCTGAGTCAACCTTGAGCCGGCCAGGATCAAAAGAAACTCCTGGCAATGTGAGCAGAATTAGCTTGCAATACTGCATTGTAACCACTGTGGTACCACGGCTCTGTGGTTTTATTATTATGTGAAGTGGTAGTTTTATTATTAAGTTAATTAAGAAACATGCACACGTATACATCCTGCCTGAAATTAATGAAATTAGATCCATGCCTAATTCATTAAGCATAAGTGCTAAAAATATAGTCAGGAAGAGAGCCTTCTTATGTTTGCATTATTTCCAAAAAGATTCCCGCAGCCAAGAAAACAGCCAAGAGTGCCTTCTTTGGGGGTGTTTTTTAATTTCTCGATTAAGTGTATAGCCCTGAAATGATAATATTTCCCAGAAGAGTTTATGGTGGTAATGGAAATATTGGCAGCCTATAAAATAGTTAATACAGGTAATGTAATTAAAATGCAAAGCTTTATAGTTTAAAACATAAACAAAAAGCTGAGTTGTTACTGAGTAATCTCCAAGTTGTTATTCAGTAATTTGAACTTTTGTGATGCAATTTGGAAGGCTAAAATGCTGTTTTAGTGAGCTTTGAAATGCTTCTCTTTTTCCTATTTTTCCCTTTTATTAGGGTTATAAACCATGATATATTATATTAATACAAATATAATAACATCTGTACAGTATAAAAAATACTTCCCTTTCTGATATTCCAGTCAGTCATAAGGGCGGGTGAATTGCCAAGTGGCCAAATTTTGTCATAATTTCAGTCGATGTAAGTCAAGGACTACTTATATTGGCAGCTCACATTAAATAACTGAATGTTGTACTCTTTTTGTGAGCTGTGAAGCCCTCAACATTTCTCTGTTGCCCAACTGATTATATCCATTGTCAGGCAGCAGTAACATATTAGTTTTCAACTGCTAGTAGCGATGGAAAAACTGATAAAAGGAAAACAGATACCGGCTATGATCATTGGAAGGGGACAGGCAAAAATGGATCTTCTAAATCAGGGTTTCTCATCCCTTATTTTGATCATAGTCCCCTTTCAAGCCTCATTTAACTTATGATTTTTCTCCAAAAACATAAGATTTTTTGGGGGAAAGTGACTAAGAATTATATTCGTTAAATACGAATACATTAAATACGGGACTCATTAAATACGGTCACTCATGCCCTCGTCACTTCCCGTCTGGACTACTGCAATGCTCTCTACGTGGGGCTCCCCTTGAGGAGCACCTGGAGGCTCCAGCTGGTCCAGAATGCGGCCGCGCGGGTGGTTATGGGAGCGATGTGGCGCTCCCATGTGACCCCCCTCCTGCGCGAGCTGCACTGGCTCCCGGTGGTCTTCCGGGTGCGCTTCAAGGTTTTGGTTACCACCTTTAGAGCACTCCATGGCCTAGGACTGGGATATCTACGAGACCACCTTCTGCCACCAGTAGCCTCTCACCGACCAGTACGCTCCCATAGAGAGCGGCTTCTTAGGGTGCCGTCGGTCAAACAGTGTCGACTGGCGGCCCCCAGGGGGAGAGCCTTCTCTGTGGGAGCACCTGCCATCTGGAACGAGCTCTCCCCGGAGATACGGAGGATCACTGATCTGCGCGCTTTCCGCCGTGCCCTTAAAACATTCCTATTCCAGCAGGCTGGCCTGGCCTAACCTCTTTTAAATTGTTTTTAAATTTTTTAAATTTTAAATTTATCTTATAATTGGGGTTTTTAAATTTTGTTTTCTGGGCCAAATTATTTAATTGTATTTTAATGATTTTTTTAAACATTTGTATTATATGCATTTTATCTTTTGGCTGTTCACCGCCCTGAGTCCTTCGCGAGTAGGGCGGTATATAAATTAAATCAATCAATCAATCAATAAACAAACAAACTAACTAAAACTAATATAGAAAACCTGATAGAAAAATATATTAAAAGAAAAAATAGTGACAAGTGTAGAAAAAGTCCTCCACCCCGCAAAAGGAAGTAGTAAAAAAAAATAAACTTCTCCCTTCATCTCTAGCAAATATATTTAACATTAATAATTTATCACTGTCTCTTAAAATACAGCTGTCAGACTCAAAACCAAGAATGACACAAGGAAATTCTTCCAAGCTGAGTTTTTCTTTGTTTCATACTATAGAGAAAATGTTACCAGACTAACCTGCATCTGCAATATACTCTATGAACTATTAGGAAGGGGCTGTCTTCACCCTCTTTCTCTCACACATAATATCTGGGCTGAGTTGCCTCTTTAGTTCTCTGGAATGTGTCCTCTGATTCCCAGGATCCATCTCCTCCTTAACATTCCACACAACAACTGAATATATCTTCATTCCTTCCCCCCCCCCAATAATTTTATTAAGAATTATATCAAACATAAAAGATGCAAAAAAACCACAAACCTAATACAAAAATATATTAAAAGTATAAAAAGTGCAAGTTCTTCCCCCCCCCCAAGAAAATAAAAAATAGGAAAAAGAAACATACTTCAACAACTATGTTCAACCATAATTTATCACATCTCTTAAAATATACCCAAATACATCTTCATTCTCTTCAACATTTTTGGTTGCAACATAGAGTTAACTAATTCACACTGTTCTTGAGTCCATTGGTTGTAAATTTTCTTTAACAAGGCCATCTGGCATTTTCTAATGGGTAGCCAGCCTTCAAAGCCTTCTTCTCAGTAATTTATAAACACAGACACTCCTTCCCACAAGATAGGATATTTTTAGTTGACTTGCACATCTTTCTTTAAATCAGTTTCATCCATATTCTTAGTATTTACAAGCTAAAGCAACACTATTGTTCCCTTTGCTGTATACTGTATTACAAAAAAAGAAAATCTTACAGTCTTGGAGACACATATTTTTCTTTCTCTTAAAACAGATTAACTCACCCAGCAAATACTCATCTGACAATTTTTCAAAGCCTTTCAATCTTGAAGAGGTAGTAAAAAGAAGATTAAACTCGAAGGTCATTTAAAAAGTGACAAACTTTGCCTTTATTAATGGCTCAGAGCATGATGGAACCTGTGATTTCCAGATGAACGTAAGCAGCTGTAAAAATCTGTTTCTACTGTGGACTCCCCCCCCCCCCGCTGTTTAGAACAGGGGTCTTCAAACCTGGCTGAGGAATTCTGAGAGTTGTAATCACCAAGTCTTAAAGTTGCCTGGTTTGGGGACCCTTGGTTTAGGGGGTGATCTCAGGATCTCTCTTTCCTCCAGAGAGAATTATCTGTTGTCTGGATTCCACACCCAAGCTACTTTTTGGCCACAATTATCCTCTACAAAATGCAGAGCCTCTTTTTCCCCACTTTACTTGAATTATTCCAGTGCATTTTCATTCTGTACCTTACCCCATTTTGTATAAACTAATCTCTCAATCTTCAGCTCTCCTTATTAATCATCAAAGGTCCAATAAAAATTAATAGGAATACCTAACAACATAAGCATATAACCCCCTTTCCATTTAATTTAATATAAACTCCTCTCATTCCCCTCTTTAATAATGAAGTCTAATTCCATTTAACAATTAAACAACGGAAAAAAAATAATTAAAAATCACAGGAAATAGTAATCCCTTATTTACATGCTAAAAGTACTGTAGATAATGCAAAGTAATCCATTAAGCCAATTAAACATTTCCATAAAACAAACAAACAAAAAACCAAAACTATCCAGTCAAGATGACCATTAAGCTTCAGACATAGCAATTCATTATTTAACCATAATCAAATAAACTAAAATTAAGTGAATTTTGCCCCATTTTACGATCTTTCTTGCCACAGTTGTTAAGTGAATCACTGCAGTTATTAAATTAGCAACACGAGTGTTAAATGAATCTGGCTTTCCCATTGCCCTTGCTTGTCAGAAGGTTGCAAAATTTGATCACATGACCCTGGGACACCGACTCATATTTATGAGTCAGTTGTCGAGCATCTGAACTCTGATCACATGACCATGGGGATGCTACAGCAGTCATACATGTGAAAAATGGTCATAAGTCACTTTTTTCAGTGCTGTTGTAACTTTGAACGGTCACTAAATGAACCGTTGTAAGTCGAGGACTACCTGTATTACCAATACTTTAAAAAGGGTTGACCATTTACAGTAATATCTAGTAGTGTGACATTCCTGAACTGCAGATTGTCTTCACATTAATGCCACACTTGAACTTTGCTAGTAGAAACAGATTTGTTTTTAATTGCAGTATGCATAGCAAGGATAATTGGAAATGGCTGGGAGTAGAGGAAGAGATTATACTGAAAAAGCAGATAACTCCTACTCCTGCTGTGTCATCGCCTATGCAAATGTTTCTCTGTGTCAGAATTAGACATTCTGTATTTGCCACATTGGGTTCCACTATCAGATACTGATTTTTTTTAAAAAATGATGCTTGTTCCCAAAGATGCCAGCTGTATAATACAGATAGTTCTTGACTTATGACCACAATTGAACCCAGAATTTATGTAGCTAAGTGAGAAGTTTCTTAAGTTGAGTTTTGCCCCATTTTACGACTTTTCTTGCCACATTTGTCAAGTGAATCACTGCAGTTGTTAAATTAGTAACAGAGTTATTAAGTGAATCTGTCTTCCCCATTGACTTTGCTTTTCCGAAGGTCGCAAAAGGTGATCACATGACCCGAGACCGTCATAAATATGAACCAGTTGCCAAGTGTCTGAATGTAAACCACATCATGGCCATGGTGATGCTGCAGCAGTCATGACTATGAAGAACGGTCATAAGTCACTTTTTTCAGTGTCTGTTGTAACTTCGAACAGTCACTAAATGAACTGTTGTAAATCAAGAACTACCTGTAGATAGTTCATTTCATCAAAATTTGAATGTTCATCATCTTGTCATATGATTTTTTTTTCAGTTTTAAATAAACATCTCTCATCTAGCCTTTTAATGGAACACAACAGTTTGAATGTTGCTTCCCAGCCTAAGACTAATGCAATTAAACAGAGTTGCTGATTTCCATGTGTCTCATTGTTACGAAATATAATCCTCTGTTTATTTATAGCATGTTTTCAAAAATAGACTAACAAATCAAATGAAATAAGTTTACCCAACATACTGGTAGCTATTTATTTCTTCTAATAAAAATTACAAAACCATTGAAATGATTATATAGGGTTACAAATATTGCACAGTATCTTGACAAAGTATCTTGGTAAGAAGTATTTGTATGCAATTGATCTGGGATTAATTAGTAAGGTGATCTTCTGTACTAGCACAAAAGCAAACCACTGTATTAGCCTTAAATTACAGAGTACAGATAATTTATAGCTTTAGAATTTTTTTTCTTGGTTACTCCAGATACTGAATTATATCAACATTTGCCCTGGTGATTTGCACAATATACAGCAAAGGAAGTTAACCTGGCTTAGAGTTCTGAAGTTTTGAGCTTTATATTCCACAACTTTTGTTCTCAGTTGTATTTTCTAAGAGCGCTATATTGTTTTCCTTTTTGAGAGGAAGTAGTCAACTTGGGTGAATCTCCCTGTATTTTCAGCTGCAGTCATTTTTATTGGCTGTCTTTCAGATGATTGCTGCAGCCTGTGTATTAGTTGAAGTAAGAAACTTTGATTGATTCTGTACTGTCCGTAAACTATTCAGATTCACTGAATGCTGTCTCTGATTGGTAAAGTTCCATGCTGCTGTAAAAATTTGCCTACTTTTCATCCTTATAGATGATTATGCACAGTTACGTTACCTAATTTCATCATTTCAAAGTTTATGAAATAAAGATTCATAGTCGATGCTGATTCAAAAATATGTATTTCATTGTATTAGCTCAGCCAGCCACAATTGGACTATCACACTTTTGGAAATGCTGTCTTTTAAAAAAATTGAGACAGTTGGTTATCAATTTGGCAGACACCTAAACTCCAGGGGTTTCACTAATTCATGAAGCTACATTGGGCTTTCTCTTGCAAAACTACAGCAGTCACTCACGTTGCCTTCTGAACCTTACACTTCTATACTGCGGGAAGCTACAACCAATATTTATTGTGGTTAAAATGTTCTACATAAATGCGGGGCATCTGAATTGATTCATCCTGATGAACTTGGATAGTATAGAAAAGTGGGCAAAACAAGAGATTATTTATGACTACTTGGATATGAAGACAGGCAACCAAAGCTTTGTTGTAAATGGCCTGTAGTAAATCCAGATGAGAGGCAAGTGGTATTTCACCTACTCCAGCAACATGATTCTAATGTTGCCTTTTCCAGTCATGTCCATAACTTTCTCTTCTTTTGACTGTGGAGTGGATCAGTAAAAGGATAGTATAATAATAGCCCTCACATATTGGGCAATCAATTATAGCAACATTTGGTCTCCAGCAGTCAAACAGATCCTTCTAGGCAGCCAATAAGGTTTCCCCTGTCCAGTTATATCTGACACCAGGACACGGTGCTCATCTCTGTTTTTTGGCCAAGAGAGAGCCAGCATTGTCCGAAGATGCTGGCCATGGTCATGCAGCCAAAATGGCTATATGCAATAGGTGCACAAATGCTGTTACCTTCCCACCAAAGTGGTACCTATTAATCTACTAGCATTTGCATGCTTTCAAACTGCTAGGTTGGCAGGAACTGGGACAAGTAATGGGAGCTAACCCGTTGCATGGCACATGGGGTCTCGAACCCTGGGCTGTCAGTTTTCCAGTTGACAAACTCAGCATCTTTAACTGCTGAGCCATCGTGGTCCCCAATGCTGCTATATCTAATTTAATAGATATTTCACTGGGAAGCATGAGGTGGCGAGAGAGAGAGACAGAGACAAACCTAATCACCTCTATTTAATTTTTTCCAATATATTAGATTGGAAATAATAAAAAGACCTGAATATTTTGATGCTTCTTCCTAAGAAGTATCAAAATCCTCATTTCATATTTTCTAATTCCATGCTGTCATTTTTGGGATGGGATAACCAGAACTTTGAGTGATGGGGTAACCTCAGTTATGATACAGAGTGATACTATTGGATGATTGGAATCAAAGAAGACCAAAAAAATCCTTTGTTAAAGTTGAAAGAGATTATGAAAACCAATCTGTTGCTCAGAGTTTTTTTTTTTTTTAAACCCTCAGATTACGTAAACAGGCAAAGCTAGCCTAGTGAAAATACGGAAGATAGAAAGGAAACTGAATAAATCTAGCCTTCCTGAATTACAAAATTCACATGGATGGTGACCGTGGCAATAAAATAAAGAGAAATCCATTACTTAAGAGAAGTGCTATGATGAAGCTGAATGAAATATTGAAGTCAAAAGACATCACAATTGCAACAAAAATTACACATTTTCAACAATAATGTTTTCCCACTTTACCATGTGGTTGTCAAAGCTGGAGCATCAGAAAGCCCAAACAAAGAAAAATTGATTCCTTTCAATTTGAGATGCTGGAGGAAATAGTTGAGAATACTGTGAAGAACAAATAATTCAATATAAGATGAAGTAAACTTGAGTATTCACTCAAGTATTCACTGGAAGAACTAAACTAAAATGAAACTGAAATAACTTGGATGCCTAATGTGAAGGCAAAAATCATAGGAAAAGACCCTAATAATTGGAAATAATCAAAAGCAATTAGAAAAGAGGCAAGCAAAAGACAAAATAGTTAGATACAATCATGGATGGAATAAATGTGAACTGATAGAATTCAAAGAAGCAGTTATTGACCAAAAAAGTTTTCCTTTGGATAACCAAGAATTGGAAGCTACAGAAGGACTTGAACATCAAAAACAGCAAAGCTGTTTCCGAAGATCACTATTATTCTATACACCATTATATGTACTTCAGTTTTATAAAACCCTGAAAAGGATATAGGTTTTAAAAACAGATTTTGACTGTAGTACCGTGTTTCCCCGAAAACAAGACCCTGTCTTATATTTTTTTGAATCCCAAAATAAGCGCTTGGCCTTATTTTCAGGGAGGTCTTATTATTTTGGGGCGCATGGAGCAAGATGGGTCTCCTCTTGCCATCTTACCTGATTTCCAGCTCTGCATTTAAATATTTTTGGGGAGGGCTTATTTTCCGGGGGGGGGGTATTTTAGCACATGTGCTCAAAAGCCCGATTGGTCTTATTATCAGGGGATGTCTTATTTTTGGAGAAACGGGGTATATACATTTTTAAATTTCAAAAAAATATTTTCAGTCCATTAACTAGAATAGTAACATGATCTAGTAATAACAGATCCCACCTCCACTGCACCCCATCCCTGCCCACCCCACATGTCATTAGATTTTAATGTTTAGTTTTAATTTATGTTTTAATGTACTGTATAAATGCGGTACATGTTTATGGCTGTAAGCCACCCAGAGTTACCCTGAGGCAAGAGGAGCGGCCAATAAATTTTATGAATGAATGAATGGATGAATGAGCAAGCATGAATTTACTTTCCTTCTCCCCAGTTCAGATCTTCTTTACTCCTATACTCTGCTTTTTTTTTCACATTATATAAATCTTTACCCTGTGTATTGTGCTGTCTACTGGTACCATAATATGATTCTTTTCATGTTGCCATCCCTCTGTGTGTGTGGGTGCGTGTGTGCACATCATTTCCTTATACATTTTCTTTACTATATTCTTATTATTTTTTTCTTCTTCTCTGTACCTTTTATTTTTGGTTCTTTTTTGTGTAGTAGTTTTTATTGTAATTTTAAAAAAATATAGATAAGCATTATGTACAGCTCTTTTTTGTTTGTGAAACACAGCATTTACTATTGGGGAGGTTTTTGTTTTTGCTTTCATTACTGAAAAGAAGTAATGTGCATGTCTGCTTAATGTAACAGGGTATTGGGATTGAAATGCATGAAATCTTTTGTAGGTTGCAACACTGTTTATTCTTACCTTACAATAGCATTATTTAAATTGAATTTATTGTAACTTTGAACAAGACATTGTACAGTACAGAGTTGATTTACGAGGAAGAGAAATTAATTTGTGCTGCGTTCTGCATACAAGCAATACAAAGGACAGAACATTTAGAACTACCTATATCTTTTTTTTTCTTCGCAAATTTTATTTTCTCTATATAAAATAGGAAAAACGTGAACTACACTCATAAGCATTAGCTAAATCTTCCATGTGTATTTATTTTTAAAGCATTTTTTTAAGTTAATTTATGTGTGTATTTGTTTGTTTAGAGAATTTGGTGGGAAACAGCCAGAATGACAACTTTGGATTCTCAGGTCTTCTGTCTGCAGAGCAGTGACAGCAGAGGCTGAAAGGTAAGGAATTAATTCAACAATATATTCTTATTTAAAGACATGCAAAATTTTACTTGCAAAAGTTTTTATTGGTTTACAGTTAATTTAAGGCAATGCATATGTACATGCATTTGCCAGGAGTCACTAATTAAGTAATTACTTATCAAATTTAGATACTGCCCATCTCACTCTCAGAGTTACTCTGGCCAGTTCATAGCTAAAAGCATAAAACTCAGATAAAATAAAATACGTCACTCAAATGGGAGCTGGGTAAAAAAAAAAATTGAATAAGTTAAAAGTTTAAAAAGACAGGGGGATGGGGGTGGGGGCACCTTCAAGGTACTTACCACAACCCCAAGTGTTACATGCCACTCTGTGAGCCCCACATGAGTTGGCAGAGCAAATGATTCAGTTAACCAGTTGTTCCTCACCTACATGTGCCAGCCATTCTCTCTCACAGAGAACAAAGAACATATATACATACATACAGGTAGTCCTCAACTTATGACCACAATTGAACCAAAAATTTATGTTGCTAAGTGAGACATTTGTTAATCTAAGGGAGGCCACATGGTTAATGAGGTTGAGAGGCAAAAGTGAAGACAGACTAGTGAATGAGAACAAGGTAGTCCTTGATTTATGACTACAATTGAGCCCAAAATTTCCATTGCTAAGTGACACAGTTGTTAAGTGAGTTTTGCCCCTTTTGATGACTTTTCTTTTCAAAGTTGTTAAGTGAATCATTGCAGTTGTTAAGTTAGTAACACAGATATTAAGTGAATCTAGCTTCCCCATTGACTGCTTGGCAGAAGGTCGCAAAAGGGGATCACATGACCACGAGACGGTCACAAATACATGCCAAGTGTCCAGATTTGGATCATGTAACCTTGGGGATGGTGCAGCAGTTGCAAGCATGAAAAATGATGATAGGTCACTTTTTTCAGTGCCATTATAACTTTAGTCACTAAATGGATGGTTATAGGTCAAGGACTACCTGTATCCATCCAGCATATTATTTTCCTTCTTTCTGCCAAACAGTGAAGAGAGATATTATTCCTTACCAGAAATCTAATCTGTTGCAGAGGAACTTTGAAATTAAACTTAGACCTGCTTTTGGCATTCAGAGAATACTACAGGTTGAGCCTCTCTAAATGTCACCAAGGAATCCTGATTAGCAATATTGGTCAAAACAAGTGTAGAAATTATTATTAATTTAATACTTTTGATGAGTGGGTAGTTAATTGGAAGAACAATGTTTTCTTTTAGATTCTTTTGGCAAGTGGAGGAAAAGCCTACTTACGTAATTATTTTTATTTGGTTGTCTCACGTCTACACATTTCTTAAACTTTTTCTGCATGTGATATTATAACAATTGTTTCTGAATATGTTGCTTGAAAATAATTGTAACTGATGAACAAGGAATGGTTGCAATTGGCAGAGAAGACAAAGGCTCCCCTGGCCACTTGCTCTTGTAAGCAGGAGCTGTGAGTCTAAGAGGAACCCTGAACTGTGCACCAGACCTGTATGGTGGTGTGTTATCTACCCAGAGTATGGGTAGATAAGTATGTTAATTCTGAGTATGTTAATTCTCCTGACCTCAAGGGCCCCAAAACTAGAACCACTCCATCTTGCTAGGGTTGATTTGCAGCTGGTTTAGCACTGAGCCAGCACCCAAATGGCATAAATTGGCCTAACATGGGGTAGAGATGTGTAATTGGGTATCATCAGCATATGGATGACACCAAACCCCATGCCATCAAATGACCTCTCCAAACAGCTTCTTGTAGATGTTAAATAGAGGAGAAATAACCAAGCCCTAAGGCACCCTGGTCTTGGGGTCTTGAACTTGTCTTCCCCTTCAGCACTGACTGATAATGGCCACGGAGAAAGGAGAACCACTGTAAAACAGTGCCTCCCACTTCCAGTTCCTGGAGCTGGTGCACCAAGGTACCATGGTCAATAGTATCAAAAGCTACTGAGAAATCAAAATATTCTAATTTATCTCTGGCTTTTTTGTTCTCCCAACCCATGATTTTCTGCACCCACAGAGTAGTTACATTGGACTCCTTTTTCATGATATCATCATAAGATTCTTCTATTTTTACAAATCTTGGGTTCTCTCAGCTTAAAAATACCTCTCTGTTTGTTTGTCTGTAGCTCCATTTTAACTACATTACCACTGTGACCAGATACCTGAAGTTAGATTTTGGGACTATTTACTAACTCAATTCAAGTTGCAGTTGTAGCTTTATTATTGGCTTTAATTCTTCCATTCCACTTGCTTTATACAACTGAGTTGTGACTTTTACAGCTCTTTTTTCTTTTGAAGGTGCTTCAGAAGACTTGACTGAATATAGAGCAACTATATCCACTTTATATTTTTATGTCCTTTTTTTGTGTTGGGCAAAATGGTATGCAAATATTCCCAGATTGAAATCATGGCATTTTAAAGCAAAGATAAAAAAACAACTCTGCCTGAAGTTTGGAATCTTTTTGCCAGTGACAATAAAGTTCCTTAATAAAGTTTGTTGTGGTTAGTTTGACAATATAATCCAGGAATAGCTTAGACAGGAACATGTTGCACTGAAGACAAAAAAAAAAAAAAAAAAAAAAAAAACCCAAATGTCTATGCTCTTGTCTATGTAAATGAAGATTTTCTTCTCAATACAACATGCTGGCATTGCTAGAAGTAAACAGAGAATGTCACGCCTTTTTCCACAGAACAAAACAAGATTGTCTTTACATTTTTAGGCTGTACTGTGATAGCTTAACATCAACTACAGAATGAAGTTAAATAAACCAATAATTTTTACACTAGTAATTAACAACCTGTGAATAGTTAAAATAAAAAGAAATCTAAAAACCTTAATAACGTTAGTAATATTTATGTAATGCATATAGTTCATTTTCTCACAACCCCCCCCCCACCAGATACATATCTTTGCAAACAATCTATAGCAGAAGTGTCAAACTAGATTTCATTGAGGGGCGTATCAGGGCTGTGTTTGACGTCGAGGGGCCGGAGTGGACGTGGCCAGGGGATGTGGCCAGTTCAACATCACTTGTGTCATGGGGCACCAGAGAAAACGGGCTCCTGAGCTTCATTTTCAGCTGCAATTGCTTCCTGCAATCCTCTACCAGCAAAAACGGAGCTTCAGAGGGCTGCAGGCACCACGGGACAGTTCTTCCCTATTTCCAGGGTGACCCCGCGGGCCAGATTGAAGCACTCCGCAGGCAGGATCCGGCCCCCGGGCCTTGAGTTTGACACCCCTGACCTATAGCTTACCAGTCGATAGGAGAAAATATTGTGTTGAAAGTACTATGTTGAAAACAGCGCAACCTGTGTTGTCTAGCATTACCTTGTACACCATACAATTCTGCTTTGGGGACCAATCAAAACAGCTTACAAAATATAGAATGTAAGAAAGTAGATTAAGAATATTTTAAAATTTTAGTATTTTAAAAATACTAAAATGCTAGCAAACTTTTTAAAAAGCAGCAAGCTTATCTATAGGGCAGACAAGCACGTTATAAAAACATGCTATCTTATATTCACTTTAACCCTGGTGGCATTCATAATTCTCATGCACTGTCTACATCACTATTTTAGACAGATGTGTGAATTTTATTGCATTGATTGTCACACTTTGAAAAGACCGTATGCTCAGTTTTAAGATTTTGAGGCCTCTGTTTTGAACCATTCTGTTGCTGTGTTTTCAACAGGTATACGGAATAACTTAGTTACCGACAGATTGATGATGGGGTGGGGTTGGATGAGGCATTTATTGATTTGTTATCCCATGATCTGGAAAGAAGAGTCCCTTTCTGTGAAACAAATAGGTGGTTTAAAAATGTAATAAAAAATAAATAAAAATAAATAAAAATACTTGGATCAATTTCCAGTTTTTATATCAGATGAGAGTTGTGTATCAATCCAAATTATTTAATGGGTGGTTGTAGCTTCCATTGTTCACTTCTCTTTCTTCTAAAAGACCAAGGTTTTCTCCTATTTTTTCCCCTATTCTGCTTCCCCAATGCTCCTGGCAAGAGAATCTAGGCTAAAATTAATTTCTGCTTACAAATTGCCAAAATGAGAAGCTATGAAAATAGGGAAATGAATAAATTAGAATTTCTTCAAATGAATATCTGACAAACTCATGGGTCCAGGACTTTTTGTTCTGGTTGTAGGTTTCCAGTCCTCATGCGGTTAGCTCCCAAGGAAACTGAATGGAATAGGTGATAGTACTGTAGAACTTTTTAATGGTTACACATGAATATGGAATAGATTCATGTGATGAAATTACAAAAACAATATATTTATTGACTTTTAAGCACCACTCCACCCTATTGTAAAAATAGAGGTAAGTGGGGAGAGTCAATATTCAAATTATAAAATGTAGAAACTTGTCAGCAATGATCAAGAGAATGGGGAGGTTTTCTTTTTCTTTTTGATAAATTTAGAGACATTTCAAAAATTCTGTTTTCACTTGTCATTATAGGGTACAGAGTGTAGATTAATGAGGAAAAAAGATGAATTTCAATAGCTGTAGAATCAGGCTGCAGCATAACAAAATGGACAAAAGTGAAGGGGGTCTGAATACTTTCTAAATGCACTGTACATCCTCCTAGATTTGCCCTGCTCTGTGGCATAATAGGCATGCTGCTTCTGAACTTTACATAGCTCTTCATGAAATATTATCCAAAAATGTCCCCATTACCAGCTCACTCATGTGCTGTATGTGTTTTTCCCTTAGGTTGCTTTCCTGCTGAAGCCCTAGGTGAGTTTGCACTTCCACAAAGCTCTGGGTCCAACCTCTGAGACCAGGAGAGACTTAAAATTCTGAAATGAAGATGGAGGCAGCAGACAGAACAGAAGAACTCATTGACCCAGAAGTCCCACCCAAACTGTCAGAGAAACAGGAGCCTGCTCTGGGTGAAGACGGATCTATAGAACTGGATATGCCTGCTCAGAAAGAGAACCGAGCACTGGGGGAGGATTCGGCAGTCCTCGCCTCGATGCCCTGCTTGCTGATGGAACTGAGACGGGACTCCTCCGAATCTCAGCTGGCCTCGACGGAAAGCGACAAGCCGACGGCCGGCCGCATTTATGAGAGTGACTCTTCCAACCATTGCATGCTGTCCCCTTCATCCAGCGGCCATTTGGCTGATTCCGACACGCTCTCCTCCGCAGAAGAGAACGCTCCCGGCCAACCTGAGACGGCGGTCGAGGGAGACTCTTCCACCGTGTCCGTGTCGACCGTGGGGAGGAAATCGAGGCGGTCCAGATCGGAGAGCGAAACCTCGACAATGGCTGCAAAGAAAAACCGGCAATCGAGTGACAAGCAGAACGGCCGCGTCGCTAAGGTCAAAGGTCACCGGAGCCAAAAGCACAAAGAGCGCATCCGGCTACTGAGGCAGAAGCGGGAGGCCGCCGCCCGCAAGAAGTATAACCTGCTGCAGGACAGCAGTACCAGCGATAGTGACCTAACCTGTGACTCGAGCACGAGCTCGTCGGACGACGACGACGAAGTTTCAGGGAGCAGCAAGACAATCACTGCGGAGATACCAGGTAGAGGATGTTTTTTAAACTGAACTGGCAAAAAAAAAAAAAAAAAAAAAAAAGGCCCCCTCCATTGTTTCTCAGCTGTCGGGCTAAATTTAGAAAGGAAGGAGCAAAAAAAAAAAGTAAATAATTCGCTAGGAGAACCAGAGCTCTGTATAAATACGAGGGGCTGCAATGTATTTTAAAACGTGACATGTTTTCAAGGCGGGTAAGGAGGGTTTCTCAGTGCTCTTATTTGCACGATAGTTCACCTTAAATAATAATAATCCAGACAAATCGTGATACTGTTGAGTTGTCCATTATTCCCCCCTCCCCCCTTTCTCCTGCCAGTTGGCATTAGTGCACCTTAGATTGTAATCTTTAAAAACAGTCTACTTTGCTGCTATTTCATTCTGAATGGGCTGTTGTTTTAAAGTGCTGCAGCTGCTCCTCTCTCTGCATCTGAAATTTCAGGAGGCATCTTACTGCTTCTACGACAAGCCCTCCTCCCTTGTTAATGTTGCACTTTCTAGCTCCGTTTCAATGCATGATAAGCTGGTTCAGCTTTGCTGCAAAGTTTTCCAATAACAGGCAACTCGGTTATTTCAGAACCCTTGTAAGGAACACTTTGCACACAGGTTGCAAATGGGTGTCTCCCCCATGCTATCCCACAGTTTCAGAAGAGAGCTAACATGCTCCACTGTGCGGATTGCACAATTATCAATACTATTTCCCCCAGCCCCACCGCCCCGCTGCATCTAAATTGAGAAGAAAAATATTTTGGCTGCTCTCATAAAATAACAGAAGGTGTGTTATTTAAAAAAAAGACTGTTAAGGCCTACATTATTCCTCTAGCTGAAATAGCATGATCAGGAATATGTATCAAACTACTCGGCATATGGTATTCAAACATAATTGCATTTATAGCAACCTTAAAATAAAATACTGTTTAAAAATCCTTTGGTTTGCTAATCTTTTATGGGTGAACACACATCTCTTTTACACAAAAGGAAGTGAGTTTTGTAATTGCAGTTGGTGTTCTAAGTAAATCTGCTTCTATGCTGTGCAGGATGGCTTGGAAGGCTACAATGCTGAGCTCAGAACACGGCCCTTCAGTGTTCTTTCTAGCACGTGTGATGGATTCTGCCTTTGCACAATACATGGAGGTTTGCATTTGTGCTCAGGTTGCGTATTGCAGACACTGTAGCCCTCCAATCTCTATTTTAATTTGAATCTCATGAAGGCTCTCCAAAGCATTTGAAATTAATGAAAGTTGTCACAGCTGTGTGAAGTGGATGCTTTGGACATCACATTTATTTTAAAACAATACTTAATCCTGCAGGTTTCTTTTGAAATGGTTATTTATTTGATGACAGACTATACACAAGTATTTACTGTTGTCTTGATTAGATCAGACTAGCAAAAGCTACACATAGTGTATCTCTTGCTGGGCTTTACTATTTCAGATTGTAAATCATGTGCTTCTCCACATAAACTGTTGGTAATGCAACCAGTGGGGTACAGTCTCAGATGTTACATCCCCATCACAATTTTATTTTATTTTATTTTATTTCGAATTTATATACCGCACCTTCTCCCGAGGGACTCAGGGCGGTGTACAGCCAGCTAAATAAAATTCAATATGACTTTTGCTGGACTGATTTTGTTTGAACATAATTCAGTGCAGCCTTCATTCAAATTGCAGGTCAGGCTAGCTAATTTTCTTTTTTGGCTATGTGCAAATGTTGGCTATGGGAAAATAAATTATGTGCATCAGAAAATTATGAATAGGAACAGATAAATTTTTTGCCACTGAATAAGGGATTCTATTCGAACCTGTTTATAAGACAAAATCTGTATTCATTTGTTCATTTTTAATAAGTGTATGAACCAGACATCCAAACCTCTTCAGAGTAATATTCTGATATATAAAACTACATATAATTCTGTACTATTTATCTTAGTTGATTGAACCTTAGCAAATCTACTTAGTGTAGATTTTCCTCATTGGCAGATCCAGAAATAGTCCCCTTGGCATTTAAAAAAAAATTTCTTATGCATGAAAGTTACAGGTGTAGCTATGATGTTCTTAGAAGTGTAAATCTATTATGGGGAATTTTTTTGCTATACAACAAATAGGGTTAGGTTAAAATAGACTGTAAAGCTAAACAAATGTTAGTGAGCAGGCAATTGGAAGAAACATGTCGCTGCATCTTAATTCTATATTTTACATACTATATTTTTAGCATATGAAGAGATTTCACTTCACTTGATTGAGCAGGCTGCTGCCAGTGAGGGAAATGAAATTGGAAAAATAAAGTGCAAAAGTACATAATCTATACCTATTCGTTTACATTTTTGCCTATAAATAGGAAAAAAATCCCCTCCTAAAGTAATCCTGATTAGACTACATTTGAAAAAATATATAAAACATTTATGATGCTAATATTTTATCTTCTGTTGAGGTATGTATATATAATAACACATATTTTTAAGGATAAATAAGTTTGAGTTTTGACAGTTAAAACATGCACAACAGTGTTAATAAGAATTAGTATGAATTGCTTTCATTGTGCAGTGTTTATTAGTTGGTAGGAATTAGGATTGATAGCTTATACTGCCATTGGTACAAATAGAGAAATGAGTCTACAACAATTCAGTTTTAAATAAAATTACATTTTAAATGATAGAAGCGTTTAGCAACCAGAAATGGCCAGAATTCAATGCTGTCATTTGGAAGTACCACAGCCTTGCTCAGAAACATGGACATCTGCCAAGAGGATGCTAGGTGTGTGTGCATAATGACAACATATGCTTCTTTTACCGTTGTATAAATGCCACAGTGTTTGTCATCTGATGCCAGTACCGATCGTGGCATTTGGGTGATGACTTCATTGCACTCACATAATCATTTTGGCATCATCTCAATTTGTGTCATAGCTCAGGAGGGTTGATAGACCTGGACTTGATCTGTAGTGCAGGGAAGATGGTAACAGTATTGACAAGTTGCATAATGTTTACCTTTCTAGGTCCAAGTGACAGGGAGAAACCTTCCACCATCTTTGCTGTCAATTGGAATACAGGTAGTCCTTGACTTACAACATTTATTTACAGTAGCACCCGCTCGAAATTACAACAGCACTGAAAAAGGGGACTTATGACCATTTTTCCCACTTATGACTGTTGTAGCATCCCCATGGTCATGCAATCAAAATTCAGAAGCTTGGCAACTGACTTTATGACGGTTGCAGTGTCCCGGGGTCATATGATCCCTTTTTGTGATCTTCTGACAAGCGAAGTCAATGGGGAAGCCAGATTCACTTAACAACCAGGTTACTAACTTAATAACTGCAGTGATTCACTTAACCGTGGCAAAAAGGTTGTAAGATGGGGCAAAACTCACTTAACTGTCTCGCTTAGCAATAGAAATTTTGGACTTAATTGTGGTTGTAAGTTGAGGACTACCTGTAATAGCAAGCTGACCAGAAGATGGACTTCAGGCTTCTGTCTCCGACTTTAAGATGAGAAGATAAGAGGAAGCAGGGAGCATTTATTTTTTTTGTACATGCTAGCAGAACTGAGGGATTAGCGCCGTGGCAGACAATGAAATAAGGAAATTCTGCATATTTCTTTTATCTTGAATGAAGAAAGGAGAGGAGGTAGAGGCTTATACCTGAGATGTAGTTAGAACTTGCTGACTGATGGACATCAGTCATGCCTTCGCTGTCCTTTGATGGCTCTCAACAGGAAAGGGAGGTCGGAGGCAGGTGCTAAAACATTGCTTTTTCAGTGGGGGCAAAGAGATTGTTTTGTTTTCTACAAATTTTTTCTTGATGACCTAAGTCATACAAAAGTGTTACATTATCTTTTTAAGAAGTGTTCCTTTTGTAGACTGAAGTCTTGTAGTTTTGCGGTTGGGATAAATGTAGAATTTCCTCAGCTGTGTCTTTGCAGAGAAATTCAGTGTTGATGTTTTTGTAGTTTCTATTGCCTGAATACAGCAGTAAGGCTGTGCTTTTGAATTCAGAACAGAATATGATTTTATTTTTATTTTATTTCAAATTTATATACCGCACCTTCTCCCAAAGGACTCAGGGCGGTGTACAGCCATATAAAAACATACAATACAAACATTAAGAACAATTAAAAGAATATATATTAATTTGGCCCCAGTTTAAAATGACAAACCAATTAAAAATTTTAAAATATGTTAAGCCAGCCCGGCTTGATGAAAAAAGAAAGTTTTAAGGGCACGGCGGAAGGCACCGAGGTCTTAGATTCTCCTTATTTCAGGGGGCAGCTGGTTCCATAGGGTAGGTGCCCCCACAGAGAAGGCCCTCCCCTGGGGGTCACCAGCCTACATTGTTTGGCTGATGACACCCCGAGGAGGCCCTCTCTGTGGGAGCGCACGGGTCGATGGGAGGTTGTCGGTAGCAGCAGGCGGTCTTGAAAATAACTAGGTCCTATGCCATGGAGCGCTTTAAAGATGGTAACCAACACTTTGAAGTGCAACCGGAAGACCACTGGGAGCCAGTGCAGCTCGCACAGGAGCAGTGTTATGTGGGAGCGCCATGCAGCTCCCGTAATTACCCGCGCGGCCGCATTCTGGACCAGTTGGAGCCTCTAGGTGCTCTTCAAGGGGAGCCCCATGTAGAGAGCGTTGCAGTAGTCCAGGCGAGAGGTGACGAGGGCATGAGTGACTGTGCACAGGGAATCCCGATCAAGAAAGGTTCGCAACTGGCGAATCAGGCGAACCTGACAAAAGGTCCCCCTGGCTACAGCCGTCAGATGTTCCTCCAAGGACAGCTGCGTATCCAGGAGGACTCCCAGATTGCGCGCCCTCTCCAAGGGGGCCAAAGACTCGTCCCCAATAGTCAGCGATGGAGTCAGCTGACTATATCGGGATGCCGGGAACCACAGCCACTCAGTCTTGGAAGGGTTGAGCTTGAGCCTGTTCCTCCCCATCCAGATGGGGATTGATCCAGATGGGGATGATCTGGATTGTTCATAATTTTCTCTGAAATATGTATCATGGTTTCAGGAGCCATCTGAAAAGTTTACCAGATGCTCCTGGTTATTCTTAGTTCCCCATGCATCCTGGTTCATGAGCAGTTTTCCAGATATGGTTGGACTATAGTTTCATTAACGGTAAATAATAGTTTGCTAGTTTGTCTTTGGGGAGTTATATAAAAACCCGTGGGGGGCTATAGATTACAAAATACAAAAAACCTTGGAGGTCTTCTAGTCCAACCCCCTGCTCAGGCAAGAAAGCCTATACCAGTGGCTCCCAGTCTTTTGGGCATCAAGAACTGGTTCTCTGGAGAGAGGTTTTTCCGTGGATCGGAGGGGGCATGGTTTCGTGTGCTGTGTGCATGCCGTGAATGGGACTTTGCGTGGCTGGCCCGGTTTCTGGCATGCACGGACCAGGGGTTGGGGACCCCATTCCATTTCAAAAAATGGTTGTCCAATGACTTATTAAAAACTCCACTGATGGAGCACCCACAACTTCTGAAGGCAAGTTGTTCCACTGATTAATTGTTCTAACTGTCAGGAAATTTCTCCTTAGTTCTAGATTGGCTCTCTCCAATCTAGGTTAAGGGACATTAGTCTGAATTTGTGCAAAAATAACATTTTCTTTAACATCTCAACTCTTGTCTGATTTCCTAGCTGCTTTCATGAAATTTTTTATTGGTAACAGTAGAAAAATGATTTGTCATTGCCTTTTACCAAGTTATTTTTTATTTTCCAATCTATTCTACATCCTGGGATTTCTCCGTAGTCTCCTATTATTAATTTTTCATTGTTATTAGTGAAGTCTTTGGCTTTTGTTTGACAAGACCAAAGTTGACTAGATGCTGTATTTGGTATGACTTTAGTCCTACATAGGCCTATCTTTACAACTGTACACTGCATTAATTTATTCTTGCCTTCCATTATGCTTTTTTGACTCCTACTTTAGCCTACTACCCTATATTTTCAGGTTGCCTTCCATCCAAGTCCGGATTAGGCCCTGTTTAGCTTCTGAGTCAGACAAGTCAGCCAAATACAGTTATTTGCTGATTACCTGGATGCTAAATCTATATGCCTATATCTTGCCCATTTATTTGATAAAGTTCCCTTTATATTAAATGATATATTGCTATTTGGAGAAAAAAAAAACACCAAAAAGTTAATCTAAAGAATCCAATTCTTCAGTCTCTGTGATTTTCTGGTACATTCCCATAGGCATCAGTTTAATAGACCAATATACTATATATTTGCTTTAACATCTGCAGAAGGCTGTAGCAAACTCAACTGTAGATTTATGTGGAAAAACACATTCCTCTGCCTTCACTATCATGGTTTTATTTTATAATAGGGAAGATTAGATTTTTAATGTCTCTAAAACAAAAATGTTAGCTGTTACCATCTCAGATAAAATATGCAGATGGTATGCATATGAAACCCACACCAAAAGAATCCTGGAAAATAATTTATAATCACTGGAAATAATTAGTGTATTTCCATTTTTTCTTCATTGTTCACTGTCTGTGTTCCTCCTAATTTTTTTCTATACCCATGTTTATCTACTCTGTCCTTAGTCATTTTATTCCCTGACAAAATACCAAAAATTTTGGCAATGCTCTAAATATTACCAGAATACAAATTGAAAATTAAATTTGTTTACATTTCTATGAGTATGATATTAGAAAGTTGCATCAGACTTAGTTTTATTTAAAATCTTGATTTCAGTGTGCATATTCTAATTGTGCCTTAAGTCTGGACTTTTCCAAAGTGTTTCTTTGGGAATATCTAGAATTGCGTAATTGTTAATTTGTGTGACAGAATAGTAACTGCCCATAGGAGCAGTTTCTTTTTTGCAATAAAGTCCACAGAGTAGGTCTCCAAGGTTTGGGATTTAAATTTGTTTTCCCAGCAGAGTGGTGATGGCTACCAAATTAGAAGTTTTTAAAAGGTAATTAAACAATTTAACAGACGATATCAAAGGCTACTAGTCATGATGACATACTTGCTGGGAAACATAATTGAAAGGATAATTTCATGTCTTCATCATAAGTTGTGAAGGGATATCTGAGAGCATTGTTGGGAACAGAATGCAGGACTGGATGGGTTTTTGGTCTGATTGTCTTATTTTCTTTTTAAAGCAGCGTAATTAAAGTTGGTTTGACATAATTAGTTGTGTACTGCTTCCCCCGATGGATAGCTAAGCCTCTTTTAAATTTTAGAGGCCTAGAGAATGACAGTAACCATAAGACGAACAGAACTGTCATGTTTATGGGTAATATGTTGAGGTACAGCCCGGAATGGCTTGTCACCTTCAAATCTTACTAACTCCCAAAGATATTCACCAATGGATTAATGGAAGTGAAATGCTGAACTGCTCTGATCTGCTTTGGGAGGGCTACTTTATGTTAAGAATAACATGCGTACAGCCTAGATTTGAGGTTGTTTTTTAATTTTAATTTTATTTTTTTTGCTTTCTGCAACGGCTTAAACTGCATATGGGAATTGTGTTAATTTTACTTTCTGAAAATAATTTCAAAAAGTCAAAAAGGTTCTCCTTAATTTGCGGGTGGTTTATGAACGCAGACACAGTGCTCCTCCGGGACGGTGTCTCTCGGTCAGTTAGAGCAAGCGTGTAGCTCGTTCGTCCCATACTCGCATGCCTTAAATGTGTGGATGTGATTATCTTCCTTTAATGATATCTGATGCCATGGCCTCAATGTCTTTCAAGCTGGCTTCAGTCGTGCTGGGGGATCTGGAGGAGCGACCAGGGAAATTCCAGGATTGCTTGACAGGGGCACCGTGTGGGATAGGAACTGCATAGGCAGTGTCCTAGAAGAGGCCATGAACTGCTTTGCCGAGATGCAGAGGCAGACAGAGGAGAAGTTTCGCATGTGGATAGAAAAACTCACTCGCCTGGACACCGATGAAGAAAGCAAGCAGCAACTGGAGTCCAGGGAACCTAAAGTCCCCTTAGATGGCCAAAGAATCTCCTCAACTCCTCAGGCAGGGATTTTTATGCAGGTGCCGCCGGATAGCCAAGTCCTTCCGCAGCAGCAGCCCTTTAACTCTTACGCCGGCTGTCAAAATACCGATATGGCTTTAGAGGTTCCAGAGACTTTGAATAACAATTTTCCAGCTCTCTTCCCTGAAAACGGGAATATCATGGAATCCAGCTTGAACCCATCACAAACTTAACAAGATCCTCAAGCGGCTATGGTTAACCCAGATCTTGACTGGAAAATCTGACCGTTGTAAAAACAAATAACACATTTTGGTTCCTCCTTTTAGGCTTTTTAAACAACGTTTATTTTTCTTGTCACCTTCTTGAGAAAAGAGATGTCATTTGGTTTTGCCATTGAGATGCTCTTCCTGGCTTTCCATCAACAGAGCTTACCAGTTAGCGGGCTTATTTTGTGGATCTTACTTGTAGGATCAATCAGTGTATTCCTTAACTGCTCCTTTTGCATGCCAGAATTGTTTATTTGTATATATATATAGATATATATAAAAAGATTTGAAATTGAAAGACTCATATACCAAATCAGTATGTCCTGTAAATATTTTCTTAAAACAAATGCTAGCATCTATATTGTGCATCTTAAACAGAATTCTAATACTGCTTGCCATGTTTATTTCCTCCATCACTTAGGGCAGAAATTGGCTGATTTGTGAATTGGAAAGTTTTCGATAAACCATTCATCTTCTCATTCGCTTTCATGCAAGTTTTTGCATTCACAGTATTTATATTTAGAGGAATCTTTCGTTTTGTAAAAACGTACTAATCCTAACGGCCAGAGGAATTTGAGAGAGAAAAATAATAGATCTATCTCTCCAAGGGTTAAATTAATTTGGGAACATTGAACGAGATTAAGTGAACATTTAGAAGCATGCATAAGAATTTATACCACCTGCCAAAACAGTAATTGTCGGTGTGGGTGTGTTTCATACAATCAAATTGTAATGTTATGCTATCAATTCTGGACTATATTGTGAAATAATAGTGGGATTAAGTCTTGAAATTTGGCCATTTGTAAATTACAAATTGAAAGATGTTGTCATTTGCAGCCCATAAAATGCTATCAGGCACTCATGAAAGAATTCATAGCACGATCATTTTGATTGCTCTTCTTTTAGTCAGCATCTCTTGTGCTGCATATAAGTTCTTTCCCTGCTTTTCTAACCTTGATGCCAAATGACAGTTTTAAAGATTCAAGCATTAACAAATATTCTCCTCCTCCTCCTATTGTCTGGTTTATGATTGACACCCTTGTTTTCCTGATACCTGCATTGGGTTCCTTGTTGGTTCAGATAATGGCAAAAACTTGGACTCTTAAAACCCACTGAGGCTACGTTTTGAGGGACACTTCTATCTATACATTTAAGGCAGGGGTCTCCAAACTTGGCAGCTTTAAGACTTGTGGACTTCAACTCCCAGAATTCCCCAGCCAGCATGGCTGACTGACTGGGGAATTCTAGAAGTTGAAGCCTACAAGCTGCTAAGTTTGGACACCCCTGATTTAAGGGATGAAAACTCTTCTGTGCCCTGAGGCATCCCTGCTTCCAGAAGATGTACCTCTGAAAGTATATGGTAAGATTTTGTTTCGTTTTCCAAAAATTCGTTGTTTTCAGTATATTCTTTCTTTCTTATCCCATCTCCTTGACCCTAAAAAGAAAAATCCACGTTTTCCTGAACATTACAAGTAAATGTGGAAATGGTGTGTATGGACACATAATAAGATCTTGAGTAAGTGGGTTTTGCTGCATGGCTTTCTGGATTGCTGCTCTTTTTTCCATGTCTTTATTTTTTATTTTTAGGAACATTTTTCTAAGCTCTTGTTCACTAAACATTCTTCCTAGCGGTGTTGGTTGGGAATACCCATTCGGTGTTCAGTTATTGTAATTCTTTTCAGTTTAAAATTTTCTTCATGCCTGGGATAGGCTATTGAGTAAACATCCCTTACAAGTTAGATTTGGTCCCAAAGAAGTCAAAAGTTCTGATGGTTCCTATTTGGGTTTTCGCTAAAAATTAAAAATGTGTGTAGCCCAATCTGGTTAAATTTATGCCCGACTGATTCCTCACTCCACAGTTAATGAGATCTTGAATATGTTTACTCAGAAGTAAATCCCACACAGGTCACTGCAGCTTTTTCTTGGTTTAGGATTGCAACCTAAATTTTCAATTGTAAAAATTGATGGGGAATTAACAAATTGTTTGTTTGAGTATGAGGATGCTGTGTGTTTTTCTCGAGGCTGCTCCTACCACATGGAAAGCAGTCTGTGAAAGGGAAAAAGCCCTTTGAATGTAGTTTGTGAAAAGGCATGCAGTGAAATGATAAGCATTCAAAAACTCAAAAAGATCTATCAAGATCGTGATATTTAAAGCAATACCTTGGATGCCTGTACTTTATAGATATCTTCAGTTATTGCTCATTGATCCATCTTGTTAATTTTATCTGTGAATGTTTTTTAAAGAAAAGGGATTTTTTTTTAAAAAAAATTAAAAATATGTAAACCGGTTTCCTACCCTCTCCTCCACATAATTTATCTTAGGAGAAATAAAGCAGCTTTTTAAAAGCTACATTGTTCAGGGTATCTGTTCAAAAGGCTATGCAGGAAATAATATGTAAAACAAATGTGAATGGTTTCTAAAATAAGTTTGGTGTTAATAGTTTTCCATGTATCATATTGATATGGATGTGAATTTGATACCTTCCTAAACCTTAAAAATGTGTACATTTAACTGGTTTTAAACAGTAGGGAATCTCTTTAGTATCTTGACAAGTTGGTTTTGGTTTTTGTTTTGCCTTGAATAAAGCATAAATTTGCCATTCTTTTACAAATTAAGAATGTGTAGTGTTTATTGTATTGTAGTTACTTTGTTTTGCTCTTGAGATAACAGGTAAGAATTTAGGATTATGTTCCGAGGAGGCTGCCAGCTTTATAAGTCTTCCCAAGCACTCAGAGACCTTGGTTCAATACCATTTTCTTGCTTTAGTCATGTTCTGAAACAATTACAGGAGTATAAGAAATCAGATATGGTTTATTGGTAGATTTTTCCCAATATATTATTTGTGGATTGGATTCTAAACTAACATATGAAGCAGCTCTTGACATAATCTTTCCAACTCTCACCCTCTGAAAATCATTGCAAAAAATAAACTTAGAATGTAAAGGTGATTTAAAGGTCATATTTGTTTTCCACAAAACCTCTGTAGCATTCCTGTTGGTGCCAGTGAACTGGATTTTGTTAAAATGCTGCTATACAAAGACACAAGTAGTCCTCAACATACAACTGTTCATTTAGTGACCGTTCAAAGTTAGCACTGAAAAAAGTGACTTATGACCATTTTTTCATACTTATGGCCACTGCAGCTGCCTCATGGTCATGTGATCAAAATTCAGATGCTTGGCAACTGACTCATATTTAGGATGGTTGCAGTGTCCCCGGGTCATGTGATCATCTTTTGAGACCTTCTGACAAGCAGAGTCAATGGTGAAACCAGACTTACTTCACAACCGTGTTACTAATTTAACAATGGCATTGATTCACTTAACAACTGTGGCAAGAAAGATCGTAACATGGGGGCAAAACTCACTTAACAAATGTCTCGCTTAGCAACATAAATTTTGGGCTCAATTATGGTCATATATAGGGGACTACATATAGCCTGACAGTCAAGAGTAAGGATATTGTTACTGTTTAAATCATGGTTTAGCAAAGATCAGCTATGAAAAAGTGGAAGTGTCACTTCCATTAATCTCAGTTATGGGTAATGACTTCAGGTTTCAGTACAATAAGAGCCATGATTACAACTAACTGTATTTGAAGTCATAACAGCCATGGTTATAACCAACCATATTTGAAGCAAAGTGCTGGGGGTGGGGGGGCAGAGAAGTTGAAGACACCAATAAACTATATCTTGATTTCAGCTAATTGCATTAGCAATCTAAAATTTGATTCAGATGCAGATTAATACATGAAACTACCATTTGCTATCAGCAAGTAATTCTTTTTATCGGTCCCTTCATGTGTTTGTCTCTAAGATTTTATGAACATAAAAAAATACAATAATGAATGGGGTGCAGAAGGAGGAACCTACCCAGGTGATGAATTAGAAACAAACAAGTAGCTGGCAAGTTTGGCTCCAAATAACTTGAAATCTTATTTCTAAAGGAGTGTATATTTTCTTTACAGTCATTTCCCCCCCTACTTTCAGAACTTTTGCTTATTTTCACCAATTTTCACCAATTGTTAGTGAATCTGATACCTTATATGCTCAGACTCTCCTTATATGCTTTAGCTCTGGCTAAATGCAGAAAATGTCAAATTGCAAATGATGAGGTGTCAAAGATTTTGGGTTCATATTGGATATACCCAAATAGTATTGCAGTTACTAGTAATACTATTTGCTGTCACCGCAGTATTCCTTCAGTATCGCAGTGCCAATTTACCCAACTCTTAAATTTACTCTTCTTCCCCTTTATCTCCTCCTGCAAATTCCTCTTTGTGCTTTTGTTGTGGGAGCTGTTTTGTATCTTTCCCTTGAGCAGCCTCAGAAGATCAAGATCATGAATGAAGACCTGGAAACCATCCCCCTTCCCCATATGATAAAATGGAGTCCCATCCAGAGTTTTCTTCCTGTTGTCTGTCACTACCAAATAGTTTTTACATTACTCCGCTTTTACAATGAAATTGAATTCAGTGGCGGCTTACTTCTGAGTAAGTATAAGGTTGCCCTGTAAGCCACAAGTCAAGAACAACATGGAGATGCTATTCAGGTTACATATCCTACTTGGTTTGTAGTAACCCAGGAAGATTTATTTCATTGAGTTGGGTTTGTAGACAATGTATTGTCTCTGTCATTATTGTTTTGTGTGCATCCAGCCAGAGGGGACTTAAGTAACTGGAAGAGAGCATCCTGCATGGTTCATTCCATTACCACTTGCCCGGTCCTGTCAGAGGTAGGACTTTTCTAGGAAGCAAGTCCGGTTTATGATGATTAATTGGAAGTGTCAGTAGCCCAGTAAGAAATGCGATCCCAAAAAAGAATTGGAACCCGGGTCTTATCCTATTGAGAAGTGTTTTTCTTATTGCCTTGGCTCCCATACTTAATTAATTGCTTTAACTTTGATTTGCTAGTGAGTTACAGTGACTGATCACATGTCACACAAAGCTGCAATTCAGAGTAATTTTGGCTTTGTATCATTGCCGCGGTGGCGCAACGGTTAGAATGCAGTATTGCAGGCTTCTTCTGCTGACTGCCGGCTGCCAGCAATTTGGCAGATCGAATCTCACCAGGCTCAAGGTTGACTCAGCCTTCCATCCTTCCAAGGTGGGTAAAATGAGGACCCAGATTGTTGAGGGCAATAGGCTGACTCTGTAAACTACTTAGAGAGGGCTGTAAAGCATTGTGAAGCGGTATAAGTGCTATTGCATGAAACTTGACATAATTTGTAAGCTATGGCTTAGCGCAATGTATGAACAAATCCAACTGTCCTCCTCAGGAAACTATCATACAGTTTATGTACTAAGACAGTGGTTGGGTTCATACATCACACTAAGCCATTTCATGCAAGGGACACGGTGGCTCATTGGCTAAGACGCTGAGCTTGTCAATCGAAAGGTCAGCAGTTCAGCGGTTCGAATCCCTAGTGCCGCTAGGTGAGCTCTTGTTACTTGTCTCAGCTTCTGCCAACCTAGCAGTTCGAAAGCACGTAAAAAATGCAAGTAGAAAAATAGGGACCATCTTTGGTGGGAAGGTAACAGTGTTCTGTGCGCCTTTGGCATTTAGTCATGCCGGCCACATGACCATGGAGACGTCTTCGGACAGCACTGACTCTTCGGCTTTGAAACAGAGATGAGCACCTCCCCCTAGTGTCGGGAACGACTAGCACATATGTGCGAGGGGGACCTTTACCTTTACCTAAATTACAGTAGCTGGGATGAACAGATTTCTGTGGTCCCCCAAAGAAGTTAAACTATGGTTTATTTTAAATATGCTTGGTTACTTAAAGCAAGCTTTGTTGAAGTAATACGATATGGTAAGCCATAAATCACAGTTTATTAAAGACGGCGTAAGCTACTGTACTAAATTTAAAGGGGGGAAAATCACATGGTTTAGTTCAGGTCTCAGATTTAGCTACTGGCTTATTGTCCTCTCCTGACACTTTTCTGCTTTTGCGTGCTGAGTATAGTTCACAGCAAAAGATCTTTTTGAGGTGATGGGTCAAAGTCCCATGGTCCCCAGCTACTTAAGGTCAAAACTTGCCTATTTATTATGGCTCCATAATTTTGACATTCAGCATTATTAAAAACATAGACCACTGATGGCAGAAAAAGACCTAGTGTTCCATCAAGTCTGTCCTTTGAGGGGTTTTTTTCCCACTTAATTTTTTTAGTTTTATTTACTGCTTTTATATTTTATATTTATTTTATTTTAAATTTTGGCCAGGTGATGGACATGTGTTTATCTCAAGCTTGTTTGAACCCAGTTACTGATTATTGGTCCACTACCTCCTTTGGAAGTTGGTACCAGGCTTATTTCTGTCAATGCTAACGTGAAATAGTTGGGGTGTTGTTTTGAAAATGTTTCTGAAAAGTAGCATCATATTGGTTAGAATTATCGTACATCCATTTTAAATATTTGGATTGAAATCATAAAATTGACAGACTTATTTCTTCTGAATGACAGGTTAATAAACGTAAATATATGTGAGCCCTTCAGGAAAAATGTATTGTTTCTGCTTGTCTCAATTATGTCATCCTAATAATTTTTATTTGTCGTTTAAAAAAAAAAATATCTGAACAAACGTGAACACGAAGAGTTGTGAAATCTCGAGTTCTATCTGACAGAGGCCTCCAGATAAAATATTTCCCAGTTCCTAATCATGTTATGCGAGGTGCCCACTTCAGACTCAGAGGCTCCCTTTCCTCCCATCACTGTCTTTTCCCAATATTTAATATTTTTCTCAATATTTAATATTTCTCAAAACTCAATATTTTATATTTTTCATGGATTTGTGTTACCAGTGTGCCAAAGGTAAGGCTAACGATAACTGCAGTTTCAAAGCAAATATAACAGCTAACCATAATTTAAGTTTAATGCAGTGCAAAGTTTCCTTCAAAAAAAAAATAGGAAGTAGTGGAGAGCACAGATTTCCGGAAGCATCAACCTGGAATCTAATATCTGAAATAAACACAATCCTCAAGGTTACCCATTGTCTCTCTCTCAAATATCAGGACATTAACATGCACAGTGAAATAGGCAGCAAATGCATTTAACAAATAAATAATAAATTACTGTTTTAAAAAACCTGGTAATTTATGAAAATGCATTTTTATTTTAACCTTTGCTAGGCAGCTTCTCCTGTAACTTTTGCTTTGTATCATCATTGCTTTCATTGGTTGTTCACAAAGGTGGTTACGAAAGCAAGCGGTCATTTCCATTAAGTTTCCATGTCGGTGGTGTGCGACTGTGGGGCGCGCTGCTCATCTCCGTTTCTTGGCGGAGAGAGCCAGCATTGTCTGAAGAAAATTTCTGTAGTCATGTGGCCAGCATGGCTATACACGTAGTCCTCAATTTACGACCGCAATTGAGGCCAAAATTTTAGAACAGAATAACAGAGTTGGAAGGGACCTTGGAGCAGGGGTGAAATGCTACCGTTTCAGGCCGGTTCGCCTGAACTGGTACTAACAAGTGTGACTGGTTCGCCAAACTGGTAATAAAAATGCTTTAAAAAGTTTTTTAAAAAAGTTCTGACAGTGACGCGGCACAGCTGATTGTCTGAACTTTTTTAAAACTTCAGGCAGTAGGTAGTAAAAAAATGCTTTAAAAAGTCAAAAAAAAAAAGTTCCAATAATCAGCTGTGCCACGCAATCCTCGAAACTTTTTTTTTTACTTTTTAAAGCATTTTTACTACCTATTGGGGGAAGTCCGTTTTTGCTCCCAGGAGGCTTCCCTGAGGCCAAAAATGGGGGGATGGGGGGTGCTGCAAAAGAAAGAAAGGGAAGAAAAAGAGAGAATGAAAGAAAGAAAGAAAAAGGGAGGGAGGGAGGAAAAAAGGAGAGGAAGGAAGGATCACAAACCTGGCACTAGACGCAGCTTCAGAGGATACCTTGAAAAAGCACAGCAATCAATCCAGGGCTGGAAGGGACCTGGAGGCCATCTAGTCCAACCCCCTGCTCCAGCAGGACATTGTTAAAGTGAGTTTCTGTCTTTTGACCCCCCCAGTCACATGACTACATAGCCACGCCCACCCAGTCATATGACCCCCCCAAGCCACGCCCACAGAACCGGTAGGAAATGTTTTTAGATTTCACCACTGCCTTGGAGGTCTTCTAATCCAACCCCTTGCTTAGGCAGGAAACCCTATACCAGTGATGGCGAACTTTTTTGGCACAGAGTACCCAAACTGGAACACAGGTGTGCGCCGGAGTCCTGGAAACCCGAAGACCAGGTGGCTAGCGCGCCGGCACACATGCGCACGCCGGAAACCTGAAGAGCCGCTGGTGACAGCAGACGTGCCCAACAGAGAGGGCTCTGCGTGCCAAATTGGCACACGTGCCATAGGTTCGCCATTACGGCCCTATACCATTTCAGACGAACGGTTATCCAATCTCTTCTTTAAAAACTTCCAGTGTTGGAGCATTTTACAGCATTTATGCTGCTAAGTGAGACATTCGTTAAGTGAGTTTTGCCCAGTTTTATGACTTTTCTTGCCACATTTGTTAAGCGAATCCCTGCAGTCGTTAAGTTAGTAACCTGGTTGTTAAGTGAATCTGGCTTTCCTATTGACTTTTGCTTGTCAGAAAGTTGCAAAAGGGGATGGTATGACCCCGGGACCCTGCAACCGTCATAAATATCAGTCAGTCGCCAAATGTCTGAATTTTGAGCACATGACTATGGGGATGCTGCAACAGTCATAAGTGTGAAAAATGGTCTTAAGTCACTTTTTTCAATGAACTGTTGTAAGTCGAGGACTACCTGTATGCCAATGGTGTATGGAAGGCTGTTACCTTCCCACCAAAGTGGTACCTATTAATCTACTCTCATTTGCATGCTTTCAAACTACTAGGTGGGCAGGAACTGAGACAAGTAACGGGTTCTAAACCCGTCGCGCCAAGCTCGGATCTCAAACCCCAGGCTGTCGACTGTCCAGCTGACAAACTCAGCGTCTTTAACCACTGAGCCATCGCGCCCCCTGATGACTGACTATCCCAGTATACATCCCTATGTACTATCTCAGCAGGTATACCTCCACCCACCAATCCGATTTATGCTAAAAAAAAATAAAATAAAAATCTCCCTCCTTTCTATCACTGTATGTAAACGGCAAATGGGTTGAGATACCTGGTGCCCCACGAAGTGCATTGCATGAAAATGCTTGTTTGCCTCCGATGATCTTTTGCTAGGATTGGTGAGCGTCAGCAGCCCAACAGCTGGGGGGGGGGGCTGCAGCCCTCCTTTGTAGCTTTGTTCTTGATTGACAGCCCACTTCAGCTGACCCAAGGCAGATAAAGCCACGGTAGTGGGTAAGGTTAGGACTTCTTTGTAAAAGTGTTGGAAATGGTATGGACATCACACAGCTTTTAATTCGGCATCTGCTGAGCAGACCCAGTTATAGTATCCTTATTTCCAGGGTAGCCAACAATTGTTAAATACAGATAAAGTACAAAATCTGAGGTTGACTCAGCCTTCCATCCTTCCGAGGTAGGTAAAATGAGGACCCGGATTGTGGGGGCAATAAGCTGACTTTGTATAAAAAAGAACACCGCTTGTCGGGGGGCGAAAGCCCTACTAAGCAGGTATATACAAAAGTATGAAGGCTATTGCTTAACGCAGTGTAAGCCACCCTGAGTTTCCGGAGAAGGGTGGCATATAAATCAAATCAAATCAAATCAAATCAAATCAAATAAATAAATAAATAAATAAATAAATAAATAAATTGATGAATGCAGATAGCAATAGCACTTAGACTTCCATACCCACTTTACAGTGCTTTTACAGCCCTCTAAGCAGTTTTACAGAGTCAGCCTATTGACCCCAACAATCTGGGTCCTCATTTTACCCACCTCGGAAGGACGGAAGGCTGAGTCAACCTTGAGCTGGTTGGATTTGAACTGCCAATGTGCAGTCAGTCAGCAGAAGTAGCCTGCAGTGCTGTAGCTAGACCTCAACTTACGACCACAGTTGAGCCCCAAATTTCTGTTAACTAAGCAAAACAGTTAAATGAATTTTGCTCCATTTTACGACTTTTCTTGCCCCAGTTGTTCAGTGAACCAATGCGGTTATTAAGTTAGTAATTAAGTTCAGAGAATCTGCATTCCCCATTGGCTTTGTTTGCTGATTCTATGATCAGCATGATTGAATCATAGATTCCATGATTCTATGATTACATGATCTATAGGGACACTAAAATGCTTATCCGTTGCCGAGCATTTGAGTTTCGACCATGTGACCAAGAGGATGCTGCAAAGGTTGTTAAGTGTGAAAAACAGTCGTAAGTCACCAGTTTTTTTCCAGTGTCGTGATTTCAAACCATCACTTAAACAAATGGTTGTAAATCAAGAACAATCTGTAAAACAAATGAGTAAAAAATAAAAGGATCCATGACTGAAGTTCCCTTTTGGTACAGGTAATCCTCGATTTACAACCACAATTGAGCCCAATATTTCTGTGGTTAAGTGAATGAGTTTCGCCCCATTTTACGACCTTCCTTTCCTCCGTTAAGTGGCTCACTACAGTTGATATGTCAGTAACATAGTTGTTGAATCTGGCTTCCCCATTGACTTTGCTTGTCAGAAGGTCGCGGAAGGGGGGATGTCACATGACCGTGGGACACTGCAACCCTCATAAATATGAACCAGTTGCCAAGCAACTGAATGCAAATCATACGAGCATGGGGAGCAACTGGGGAAAACGGTCATAAGTCCCATTTTTCGGTGCCGTTGTAACTTTAAACCGTCACTAAATGAACTGTTGTGAGCTGAAGACTACCTGTATTTAGGGGTCGTTATTTTTCACCAAACGGAAGCATCTGTTTGGTCATGAATGGTTTTCTCTTTAGATGGAGGAAAATAATATCAGTTGGAATCTGCAACCCCAAGCTGTAAAGATGCTTTTTTCAAGAGGCAACTGGACTCTCTGGTTTTTCTTTGAAGATGTTTCGCTTCTCATCCAGGAAGCTTCTCCAGCTCTGACTGGATGGTGGGGGAATGGAATCTTCAAAGAAAAACCAGGAAGTCCAGTTGCCTCTTGGAAAAAAAGCATCTTTGAGACAACCATGACCTGGATGACTGAGACACTCCAGAGACACCCAAGCTGTAAAATCTTAAATAAGGAATGAAATTACAGCCTTCAACCAGGTAGAAAGCCATGTCTCCTTGGGGGTGATCATGAGGGATTTGGCCTCCAGCAAACTCCCCCCATCTTTTTAAAGTTTTCCCTTTTGTTGTTACTGTGTTGGTTTCCCCTCTTCTCAGATTGTCAAAGTCGCAACACATCCTTTGATTTTTCCCTCTTATGATTGGGGGCAGGGTGGATAAAAATCAATGATTTTTTTTAAAAAAATCAAAAAAAATCAGATTTTTTTGATTTAAATCGGATTTTTTTTATTTAAATCGTTTTTTTTTTAATTTTTATCGAATTTATTTTAATAAAAAACTTTTGGGGTAAAAATCTATCGTAAGATAGTTTTCTAAAAACTAATTTAGTTTATTCAGCATGAAATGGAACTTAGTTATGTAGCATGAGGCTGTATATTCTACAACATTGGGACTATCGGTGAGTCAACAGTGGGTCAAAGGAGGAGCAGAGATGACAGTTGCTCTTTAAAAATTATGATTTAAATCGAGTTGATTTAAATCAAGCCTTTTTACTAGTGATTTAAATCATGATTTAAATTGTGATTTAAATCAACTCGATTTAAATCAAATCCACCCTGATTGGGGGTGAAATAAGCCTCGGAGGATTGATTGATTGATTTACTTATTTATTTATTTATAAAATGTATAGGCCGCCTGTTTTACCTCATGGTAACTCTGGGCAGCTTACCCAAGTCTTGCTCACATCTTCCTTCCTTCCTTCCTTCCTTCCTTCCTTCCTTCCTTCCTTCCTTCCTTCCTTCCTTCCTTCCTTCCCTCCCTCCCTCCCTCCCTCCCTCCCTCCCTCTTATTAATCTTTTGTTGTCTGGGAAGAGTGAGCGCTTCTATCATCAGAGGAAATAAGAGGCAAAGATTCAGTCTTCCTTTTAAAGGAGATTAGACATCTTCTAAGGGAATCCGGGTGTAAGGCGTGAAAATTATCCAGGTAGTCCTTAACTTCATTTAGTGACCTTTCGAACTGGAAAAAAAACCCTGACTTATGACCGTTTTTCACACTTAAGACCGTTTCAGCATCCCCGTGGTCATGGGATCAAAATTCAGCAGCTTGGCAACTGGCACGTATTTATGACGGTTGTCGTGTCCCAGGTCATGGGATCACTTTTGGCAACTTGCGACAAAAGTCAGTGGGGAAGCCACATTCACTTAACTGTCTTATTCATTTAACAACTTGTCTTGCTTAGCAGTGGATATTTTGGGTTTAATGGTGGTCAGAAGTTGAGGATTACTTGTATGAAACCTCCATTTTCAGGGGCGATATATCCACACAGCATTTTTACTCTGGAAATCAGCAGCTGTGGAATGTTACTGCTTTTATGCCTTGTTTATGTATCTCCAGGAAGGTAGCTTAGATGGTTTCTGGATAGTACCCTTATTTTCCCCCCATAAATCTGCTTTTATTTTACCCGCCCCTCCTCTTCCTTACTGTGTTTATATTGAGCTTTAATCTCACGCTTGAATCAGAATTAATCAGAATAGAGCTGGGACCTTGGAGGACTTCTAGTCCAACCCCGTGTTCAAGCAGGAGAACCTATAACATTTCAGACAGGTGGCTGTCCACTCTCTTCTTAAAAACCTCCAGTGATGAAGCGCCCATGTCTTCTGAAGGCAAAGCTGTTCCACTGGTTAATTGTCCTCACTGTTAGGCAGTTTCTCCTTAATTCCGGGTTGCTTCTCTCCTTGATTAGTTTCCATCCACTGCTTCCTGTCCTGCCCTCTGGTGCTTTGGAGAATAATTTGATCCCCTTTTTTTGTGGCAGCCCCTCAAATACTGGAATATTGCTATCATGGCACCCCTAGTCTTTCTTTTCTCTAGACTGGCCATACCCAGTTCCTGCAACCGTTCTTCGTGTTTTCATATGTCCTCTCCAGTGGTGGGTTTCAAATATTTTTTACTACCAGTTCTGTGGCTGTGGCTTGGTGGGCATGGCTTAGCTTGGTGGGTGTGGCTTGGTGGGCATGGCAGGGGAAGGATACTGCAAAATCCCCATTTCTTCCCAATCAGCTGGGATTTGGGAGGCAGAGAATAGATGGGGGCGGGGCCAGTCAGAATTTTTACTACCGGTTCTCCGAACTATTCAAAATTTCCGCTACCGGTTCTCCAGAATTGGTCAGAACCTGCTGAAACCCATCTCTGGTCCTCTCTCTTTGCATTTTGTATTCATAAATTTTAAATTGCAGAGACCCGATCCCAAGGCCTTATTTTCTCTTTTTGATGAAGTGGTAGTTTCCTTTTATTTTTCTCAGGAAGAATGGTTTCCTCCAGCGAAGTGACTGGGGAATTTTCATCACATGGTGCTTTTATTGGAAATGCAGGCCCGAGAGCTGTAGTTCAGCAGGAAGAGAGTTGGGGAAAGGCTTGTGTAGGCTTCCTGAATAATTTTATGGGCACCATAAAGCTCAACTTATAAACATGTGGAAGACTAATCAGCTTCCTTCGGCATCTTCATGGATTTTTATTTTTATTTTTCAATTCTCTTGACAATTTTTCAGAGGTGCCCTTCAAAAGGCCACTGGGCTTTCTTGTTTGTTTGTTTGTTTGTTTTTCCTTGAAAAGATTTAGCTTCTCATTCAAGAAGCTTCTTCGCTTCATTTCATTACATTCATTTCAGCTTTCTATCCTGCACGAATTTGCCTGACTTATTCTGTGCGGTGATTAAAACATATTAAAGGAGGCAATGTATTAGCTACTTTCAAAATGAGAGAAAACGGCAAATCTGAAAAAAAGTTGGTTTGTGGTGGGGCTGAGGGATTACTGGTTTGAGAAAGTGCTCATCCAATACATTTCAGGATCACAGGATCCAGTCCAATGCTCTGTTTATTCAAAATAGGAATAACCCATAATTAACCACAGTAGAGTTATTCTATGGAAGAAGTACGCATAGCATGGTAGCCTTGAAACTGAATATCGCAAAGGGACCATTCACATGTACCATATTTTTTGGAGTATAAGACACACCTTTTTCCCCAAAAAAATGGGTGAAAATCTGGGTGCGTCTTATACTCCGAATGTAGCCCCGCCCATCTGAAAAAAGCCTCCAAACAGAGCTTCAGAAAAAAAGCCTCTGAAAGGGAGCGTCAGAAAAAAATGCCTCTGAAATGGAAGGAAAAAAAGCCTCTGAAACAGAGGTTTCAGAGGCTGAAAAAAAAGCAAGGCGCAGAGCTCACAATCAACGAACCTGTTGCTAAAATTCACCTCTGGGAACAGCTGATTGGGGGTATTCCGGGAGGCCGATCCACCTGCCAATCAGCTTTTTTCTTATTTTCCTCCCCCAAAACTAAGGTGCGTCTTATACTCCTGTGCGTCTTATAGTCTGAAAAATACGGTATATACGATTCCCTGTAAACGGGGGCTTATTGGTAAGTTCCCTGCCCAAGTTTCATTGAATCCTGGTTTTTTGTAACTGTAGGAACGTTGATGCAGAAAAATCTTGTGCCAGATATTCCAACCTTGTGTTCCTCTCGGCTTGCCTGTTTTCAGCTTATTTGCCTCCTGCCAGGAGGACCTAAGATTTGCTCATATTTTCATCTTACTCGAGAGTCAGAATTTTTTAAAAAGCAATATTTTTGTTCCATTCACGAAGGCATGCATTTTGATTTCTTTTCTTGTCTTAATGAAAACTTGGGAAAAAAAACAGTTGATAATATTTTCTTAATTGACAGTCTTATTGTTCAAGCATGTATGTTGTCACTGTCTCATGTATGCTAAATTTAAGCTAAGCTATAAGGTTTGCTGTTTGGAAGTGTGGAAGATACCAGAGTTGGCGCTACAGATAGCAAGTTTATGCTTGTATTTCCTACTGATGAAGACTTTCACCCAAGTTATTCTCTGGGTAGGTGATCAGAATATCACTCTGCATGTATATGCATTTTATTCTACATTTTTGCATGATTATACATGTTGGAGTGGTACAATTTTGACTTGGTTCTTCTTGTTAACTAAGCATAATTTGACCTCCATAAACCTGTTTGATTCTACTTTGGACAAAACCAGTGCTGATAATTAAAGGCAATCCGTTGAGAAATTGACTAATTAAAGGAATTACGAACAGCACCGACATTGGTTAGGTAATAAACAGTCAATATTGTACTTAACCCTCGTATCTTCTGCACTTAAAACCTTTTTTTTTTAAATCGATCATGCAATGTCCATTAAAGCCCAGTTGCACTGAACTCTGATGACTCGTCAAAGGGAGAAATAGCTTTCATTTTTCATGTTACTCCAACCTGCAAACCCCCCTCTCCAACCTCAAGTATTAACTTCGATATCGCTGCATGCAACTTTTAGACGGTGAATATTGAAATTTCGATTTGTTACGGCTTCTCCACCACTTTACAGTCATCAGCGTTTATTGCAAAATCATCATTTTCCATCATCACCAACCCCCATGCCTTCTCATATTTAACCATTCATTTCTCCTTTTAAGTAAAGTGCTGTCATTTTTGAACTGCAAATTTTCAGAAAACAACGTTTGGGAGAAGTTAAGATTTGACTCCTTTCGTGCACCTTTCTTTAGTACAAATTGCAAAACTGATTTCAGATGTTCTATGCATAACTTGCCTCAGAGTCTTACCTGCCAAACATTTTAAAAGGGAAGGGCAAACTGTGGATTAAAATTTTGATTCTTTTTTTTTTTTTTCTAATTCGTCAACTAGATGGAACGTCAATGTTTAGAGGATCCATGTCCAAATATCCTTTTTCTTGAAGGAAGGCTCTTTGGGGAAGTATAGTAGTCCTCGACTTACAACAGTTCATTTAGTGACCATTCAAAGTTATGACAGCACTGAAAAAAGTGATTTATGACTGTTTTTCGCAGTTACAACCTTTACAGCATCCCCATGGTCAGGTGATCAAAATAAAAAAATAAATAAATAAAATTCAGACCCTTGGCAACTGACTCATATTTATGGTTGCATGTCATATGGTTGCGACCTTTTGACAAGCAATGGAGGAAGCCGAATTCACTTAACAACTGCGTTACTAACTTAACAAACTGCAGTGATTCACTTAACAAATGTGGCAAGAAGGGCCATAAAGTGGGGCAAAATTCACTCAACAACTGTCTCGCTTAGCAACAGAAATTGTGATAGTAAATCGAGGACTACACGTTCTGAATCTGTTTGAACCCAACACGGTGCGCCTTAACACGTAGCGAATTCCCTAAAATGTTTGGCAGAGGCAATTCCCAGCTTTGCGCTGGGAGCTGTTTTATACGAGGACACCAAGGAAACTGAGCAAATGTTTATTACTACCGTCTCCAAATTCCTTTAAGTGACAACTAAGGGCGTGTTCTCTCGACAGCAAGGGACTTCCTCTTTCATTATCTACAAAACAGTTTTATTAAGTCCTCAGAAGGGTAAGGGTTATACGGTTGAGACAGCTGCTGGTTTCAAATAGGCATTTAAAGAGGCAGGAGATGAATTTATGGAAGTGATTATAAACCATTGTTTTGGATGATGATTCATTGCCAGTTGCTGGAGAGCAACAGCGGAGGAGGGCCACGAGCTCTTATCCTGCCTGGCTGCTTCCAAAAATGAACTTGATCGTGGTGGAAAGCAAAGATGCTGGACTTTCAAGAGTTCTTATATTCCTTTCTAGTCAAGTGATCCATTGGATTAACTGGTGTGCCCATAAATCAGGAGCAGGGTGGATAAAAATCAATGATTTAAAAAAAAAAAAAAAAAAATCAGATTTTTTTTATTTAAATCGGATTTTTTTAATTTAAATCGAATTTTTTTTATTTTTATCGAATTTATTTTAATAAAAAACTTTGGGGGTAAATATCTATCGTAAGATAGTTTTCTATTTAAGATACATAAATAATTTAGTTTATTCAGCATGAAATGGAGCTTAGTTATTTAGCATGAGGCTGTATATTCTGCAACACTGGGACTATCGGTGAGTCAATAGTGGATCAAAGGAGTAGCAGAGATGACAGTTGCTCTTTAAAAATTATGATTTAAATCGAGTTGATTTAAATCAAGCCTTTTTACTAGTGGTTTAAATCATGATTTAAATTGTGATTTAAATCAACTCGATTTAAATCAAATCCACCCTGATCAGGAGTATCCAGCTTTTGGCGACTTTACGATTTGTTTACAAATCGTAAAGTCGCCGAGGTTGGAGATCCCTGCTTTTAAATGCTTCAGAACTCTTAACAATACACATATCCCTATAACATATAATGCCTTATGCTTCAGATCGAGGAAAACGTGTAATAATGGGACCTGGAGTAAATGAAATAAACAGAAAATGTCCACATTCCTTTTGGGGAGTCTCCTAAACTGAGCACTGATTCCCCAAATCGGTTAATGAAATCTCAAAGTGATTGATGGCCTCTACTGATGTGATAGTTAGGAAGTCTCAAGTTCACATTAAGTGACATTGGGAATAAAAATATTAAAGGTTTCCCCTGTCCAGTCGTATCTGACTCTAGGGGACCTTGCTCATCTCCATTTCTTAGCTGAGGGAGCCAGCATTGTCCGAAGACACTTCCGCGGTCACATGGCTGGCATGACTATACGCCGAGGTGCACGGAACGCTGTTCACTTCCCACCAAAGTGGTACCTATTTATCTACTCGCATTTGCATGTTTTTCAAATTGCTAGGTTGGCAGGAGCTGAGGTAGGAATGGGAGCTCATCCCGTTGCATGGCGCTCGGGTCTCGAACCTGGTCCGTCAGCTTTCTAGCTGACAAGTTCAGCGTCGTCAACCGCTGAGCCATTGCAACTCTTGAGATTAAAAACCACCCCTCAGCCTAATTTCCTTTATAGGATTGTTCTGAAAATAAAACTGGAGAAAAAAATATACTATATTCCATTGGGAATTCCTGGAGAATAATGTGCCTCCAAATAGACATAATTTTGGATTTGGTTCAGATACGATTGATATAATTTGGCAACCCAGACTCTCTCCATGTCTGCAATGTTCACTTCCTTCCTTCACTTCCTGATACACTTAGATAGCTCTTGGTGAGCCAATAGCAATGGCTTCCAAATGAGCAAACTGTGATATTTTTTTTTGTGCAAACTGTAGTTTTAAGCCCATTTCAAACGGAAGTTTCCAGTTCCAATTCTGAAATAAACTATGACAAATGGGAACACAAGATATGCCTCATTTGGACAGGAAGGCAGTTTTCTGGGCAAATTCCCAGAAACTAAAAGATGCAGAAGAGAAGAATACACGATCTTAGAACATATTTCTGACAGCGAATTTGGCCTTATCTGAATTGGGCCATTGACTTTGTGTCACAAAACCAGTGCCTTTTTATTTAATTTCTCTCCCTCTTTTGTATTAGTAGATAATTGTTACCAGCGCGGCTAGTTTGGGAATAGGCCTGTTATGTGTTCTGCTTCAAAATTTCATCTGGAATTTTGTTTTATAGTCCTTCCATACTAAATAACAAATACTGCAACTTGAAAAAAAAAATGGGGGTCAAATTCTTTTGTAAGGGGGCGTAGATGAATGACCTGAAAAATGATGATTTGCCCATTCTTTGTCTTTTAAGACTGTAAGATGTCAGATCGACCATATGAAGTGTTTAATATCAGAGTTCTATTTTTCTAAACGGAACACTCTAAAACCAAAATAGCACGCAGTATAGTCGGCGGATCAGAATACATTCAGTATAGACATATATTTGAAATGCATTAGATTTAACCAGCCATTTTCCACACAGATATGCCTACACCCTCTTTTTTTAAAAAAAATAAAAATAAAAATCATCTTATCTAATTCCCGTGACAGAATTCGGGATCTATGATTTGATGGGAAGGACAGCGTTCTGTTTCATGTATTCATTTCCTAAGTTTTTACGTTAAGCATTTTATTCATGTGTATCATTGCAACAGTTCATATTGACGTGCCGTTTATTTTGAATTGCTCACATGTTGGGTTCACAGCCAATGCCGTCGATCTTTTTCTGCTTGTATCTCATGCGGTGTCGTCACTGAGCTCTCTAGGTTTCCTTTCCTTTCCAGACGGACCTCCCGTCGTGCCCCATTACGATATCTCGGACACAAACTCTGACCCAGAAGTGGTGAACGTGGACAATCTTTTGGCAGCCGCAGCCGTTCAAGAGCACAACAGTACCGTCGCTAACCAGAACGCTGAGCCTACCTGGCGGACGAGAGGGCTGCTGGAAGAGCTGAATGCTGAGACAAGTGGGTAGAACACATTTCATTGGTCTTGCTAGGACCTGGTGCTTCCTCTCGAGGTTTACCGTATTTTCTGGAGTATAAGACGCTCTGGACTCTAAGACGCACCTACCTTTTTTGGTGAAGAAAACAAGAAAAAGAAATCTGCCTCTGCCCCCCCAGCAATTTTGCCTCATTGCAGCAAACAGCCTGCTTTACTTTCATTTTCGTTTTCAGCGTAGCTTGATTAGCACAAGAAAAAAAAATCTGCTCCCAGCAATTTATCTCCTTGCAGCAAGCAGCAGAGGCCCGAACAAAACAGCTGAGAGTCGGGAGGCCAATCCAATCAACTTGTGCTAATTAGGCTGTGCTGAAGCTGAAACAAGCTGTTTCTTCTTGCTGCTTGCTGCAAGGAGGTAAACTGCTGGGAGGCAGAGGCCAAAGGGTGGGGGCCAGTGGGTGGGCAGGGCTACATTCGGTGTATAAGACACACCTAAATTTTCACCCCCTTTTAGGGGGGGAAAAGGTGTGTCTTATACTCCGAAAAATACGGTACTTTCTTTCTATGTGGAATCACACAATCCCGACCTAGATCCTCTACTAATACCTGCACAGAAAGACATCTGCCTACCTGCAGTACAGGTGTTCCTGGACCACAATTGAGCCCCAAATTTCTGTTGCAAAACGAGACAGTTGTTAAGTGAATTTTGACACATTTTACGACCTGTCTTGCCACAGTTGTTAAGTGAATCCCTGCAGTTGTTAATGTCAAACGTCGTGGAAATTGGGGATTTCAGGCACTTCAAATGAATACCGGTAGTTCTCGACTAACTTTATAATAAGCATTGAAGTTTATTTCTTATTTCTGCCACGTGTCATCCTGCTTTGTTTCCGGGGCTTCAGAACTTTCTCACTAAGGAGACTCATTAGTGTAGCTAATGAGAAGAAAACTATCGTTTCAGGAGACAGTTTGTTTTTAAATTGATATTTCAGTGGATCAGTTGAATTTTATATTTGTAAGCCACAATACGTACAAAGTAGAGGGGGAAAAAAAAAGACAGGCTGGGAATTTATTTAAATTAATGCGGAGGCTACTGCTGCTCTGAGCTGTATTTTTGGATGACTCCCATCAGCGGAAGAGAAATGCAATAAATGTCTCTTCTTTTCAAAATGTAATACAATCCGACAATGTTCAATTTGCACTGGATGCAGAAATATGGTTAAAACGCCATTCTACTTTGTAGCAAATTCTTTTTAAGAATTGCTGGCAGTACATAAATGTATTTACCACCTGATGTTTGTCCGCTGCCATGTTTTTTAGACAGCCCCATCAATCTGCTCTGTTCTCTATTGTCTGGAGACTCAGATATAGAAGAAGAAACAACACGGTTCTAGGCTGCATAAACAGAGGGATAGACTCAAGATCATGTGAAGTGTTAATACCACTTTATAGTGCCTTGGTAAGGCCACACTTGGAGTGCTGCATTCACTTTTGGTCACCACGATGTAAAAAAGATGTGGAGACTCCAGAAAGAGTGCAGAGAAGAGCAACAAAGGAGGCCTGGGGTCATGGCCAGCTCGATGTCACTCATCGAGGTTCCGTTTTCGACGGCGACAGCCTCCTGCATCCCTCTGCCAGCGAAAACAGAGCTCGGGGAGGCTGTGCGTGGCCCACCCAGGCTCCGTTTTCATTGGACGAGGCATTGCGGGCCGGTCCTTCACTGTTTCCAGGATGGACCAGTTTTAAGCACCCCAGCCTTGAGTTTGGCACCCCTGGTCTGGACAGTCACTTATCTGAAATGGCATCTGTTCTCCTGCTTGAGCAGGGGGTTGGACTAGAAGACCTCCGAGGTTCCCTCCAGATTCCATTCCATTCCATTCTATTCTATGCAGAATTTGTGTTCTGTCCCCCTTCCTCACACAGGCAATGTAATACCAAGCACGCCTGCCAATATTTTATTAGGTAAACAGATTAGAATTCTTGGCAGACCAAGGTTTTGGCAGCAAACTGCCGAATGCCTGCTAAGACCGTTTTCACTCCCATAAAGCAGAAGAGGACTTATCTTCAGTCCGTTCCAGGAGCAACAAATTATCCACGAGACAAGAGTTTAGACAATGTTCAGTCCAAAATATATCCAAGCCGAATTTCAGAGATCACGATGTGACTTTCAGGGTTTAACTTTGTCAGTCACAAAGCCTGAAGAGCAATCCCACCCACTTTTATTCCTGGTGGGGGCGTGGCTCCGTGACTCAGCTCAATCTCTGGCCCTCCCACGCCTCTTCCGTTGCTGCGCACGCTTCTCCCTCTGACGCTGCCTGGGATCAAGCCAGGATTCATCCTCCTCGCTCCCTATCAATTGGTGCTCCGATATGCCTTCCTCCTGGCACATCCCAGGCTGTTCCTCCTGGCCTTCGGATGGAACCTGAGGCATTGCCAGAGAGGAGGGTCCTGGAGAGGGAGGCCTTGTCAGTTCCTCCCCATCACCTTCTGAGTCCTCTTCCTCTGTTAGGACAGGCTCAGGAGTCGGGGTCACAACAATTTGCTTTGCATTGTTTTAAAAGTAGCCCTGCGGTTTGCAGCCGTGCTGTATTGAGTAGGATCTTTGATTTATCTGATCAGTGAAGCTTTTCCAGCCGCTGAGTCTTTAGTTGGCTAATTCCTGTTGGTTTCTTTCCCATAGATCATCTGGATGCTGAGTTCCTGGCAAGCAACAAACTTCCCACCAGCCACTCCCAGGTCAATGAAGAAATTAATGTTGCCTCCTCTGATAGCGAAGTGGAGATTGTAGGAGTTCAAGAGCATGCAAGGTGCTTATTAGGTTTTTTTCCCCCTTTTGCTTCTGGTTTTTCACTCTGACTATCATTAAAAAGCTGGAATAAGTTTTCAAAACGAAGAAAGTTCAGCTTTGGGGGTTACGTTTTCGTTGCCTGCAGATGGCTTTTTTCAAAAGGCAGCTGGACTTCCTTTGTTTTTATTTATTTATTTATTATTTATTATTTAAATTTGTATACCGCCCTTCTCCCGAAGGACTCAGGGCGGTGAACAGCCAAAATTAAAATACATACAATATAAAATTTAAAATAATTTAAAAACAGAATTAAATCGAATTGGCTTCCCCAAAATTAAAACCCATTACCCTAAAATAACCCATTAAAATTTTAAGCCAGCCCAGCTTGCTGAAATACGAAGGTCTTCAAAGCTCGACAGAAGGTCCGGAGGTCTGGGATCAGTCGTATTCCTGGGGGTAGCTCGTTCCAGAGGGCGGGTGCCCCCACAGAGAAGGCTCTCCCCCTGGGGGTCGTCAGTCGACATTACTTGACCGATGTCACCCTGAGGAGGCCCTCTCTGTGGGAGCGAATTGGCCGGTGGGAGGTTATCGGTGGCAGAAGGTGGTCTCGTAAATAACTGGGCCCTAAGCCATGGAGGGTTTCCTTGAAGATGTCTCGCTTCTCATCTAAGAAGCTTCTTCAGTTCTTTTTTAAAAAGTTTTTTATTTTTTTACAAATCAGTGCGTGGACAGTGTGGCATATATTCTAATACAAATAAAACTAGTAAAATTAATCATAGTTATTACCTTCAATCAACTTATATATTTCTAATAATGATACACAATTATAATAAGTTGCAATCTGTCATTATTCAATTATTCCATGTTTTTTTCGCTTACTGTTACTTATATTATATAAAAGTGTCTACACTAACATTCCCCCTTCTCTTATTTCTATCACTTATTCTAACTTTAATCATATCGCCTTTTACTAAAAAATGAAGTCACAACTGAAGAAGCTTCTTGGATGAGAAACAAAATGTTTTCAAGGAAAAGAGCCTTGGTGGCGCAGCAGACTAAAGTGCTGTTAAGTAGCACCAGCTGCCTGCAATTACTGCAAGTTCAAATCTCACCAGGCTCAAGGTTGACTCAGCCTTCCATCCTTTCGAGGTAGGTAAAATGAGGACCCAGATTGTGGGGGCAATAAGCTGACTTTGTATAAAAAAGGCTATTGCTTAACACATTGTAAGCCGCCCTGAGTCTCGGGAGAAGGGCGGCATATAAATCGAACCAATCAATCAATCAATCAATCAATCAATCAATCAATCAATCAATAAATATTTAATAATAATTAAATAAATAAATTAAATAAATAAAGAATGAATGAATGAATGAATGAATAAAAACAAAGTCCAGTTGCCTCTTGAAAAAATTCAGAACTGAAGAAGCTTGTCATCCACGAAGTTTCTTCCGTTCTGAAGAGTCAGAACTAAAGAAGCTTCGTGGATGAGAAGCGAAATGTTTTCAAGGAAAAACAAAGGAAGTCCAGTTGCCTCTTGAAAAATTCAGAACTGAAGCAGCTTCTTAGATGAGAAGCGAGACGTCTTCAAGGAAGACAGAGCCTTCTCTGTGGCAGCACCCGCCCTCTGGAATGACCTACCCCCTGAGATACGCACGATATCAGACCTCCAGACTTTTCGTCGGGCCCTGAAAACACACCTATTCCATCTAGCTGGGCTGGCTTGATCCCATCCTCTCAGTTTTAATTGAATTTGGTTTTAATTGGGTTGTTTTTAATATCTTGGGCCGAAATTATTTAATTGTTTTTTTAATTTGTTTTTAAATTTTATATGCAATGTTTTATCCTGGCTGTACACCGCCCTGAGTCCCGCAGGAGAAGGGCGGTATAGAAATAAAATTATAATAATAATAATAAAAGGAAAAGCTAAGAAAATCCAGTTGCCTCTTGAAAAAGCACCTTCGGGGGCCACCATGACCTGGATGATTGAGAATCTCCGCAGACACGCCAGATGGCTTGTTCCTTTTCAGATTAATTTCAGATGTAGAAGCAGTATTTATCTAGCAGTTTTTTTAAAAAAACAAACAAACATGGAATGCCAGGCTTAAGAGAGTACATAAAAGCACATGGCAGCTGTGACAAAACTGCTTAAAACCTTAAACCATCCAGTCAAAGCAGAGTCACCCTAACAGGAGAGAAGTGCAAGAAGTATAAAGAGATCTTTTTTTGAAACAGGAACGAAGCCTCTCAAGGAGCAGGGGGACAGAGAATCCCAGACATAGGGAGAAGTGAGATGAAGGCAGAGAAAACCATTGAGCTGCCAAAAGGAAAGGCGAGCAGCAAGAGTGAAGAACTCTATGAGCACAGGTGCCAAAACAAGCTATTCTTCCGTTTTTCGGTTGAAGCCAAACTTGCAGAATCGTGTTCATTCTCCCACGTAGCACAGAGGTCTCCAAACTTGACAACTTGAAGAGGCCACACTTGGAATCCTGCATCCAGTTTTGGTCACCACGATGTAAAAAAGATGTGGAGACTCTAGAAAGAGTGCAGAGAAGAGCAACAAAGATGATTAGGGGACTGGAGGCTAAAACATATAAAGAACGGTTGCTGGAACTGGGTATGTCTAATTTAATGAAAAGAAGGACTAGGGGAGACATGATAGCAGTCTTCCGGTATCTCAGGGGCTGCCCCAAAGAAGAGGGAGTCAAGCGATTCTCCAAAGCACCTGAGGGCAGGACAAGAAGCAATGGGCGGAAAGGAATCAAGGAGAGAAGCAACCTAGAACTAAGGAGAAATTTCCTGACAGTGAGAACAATTAACAAATGGAACGACTTGCCTCCAGAAGTTGTGAATGCTCCAACACTGGAAGTTTTTAAGAAGAGATTAGATAACCATTTGTCTGAAGTGATGTAGGGATTCCTGCCTAAGGGGGTTGGACTAGAAGACCTCCAAGGACTCTTCCAGCTCTGTTATTCTATTCTATTCTAAGACTTGTGGACTTCAATTCTCAGAATTCCCTGGCTGACTGGCTGGAGAATTCTGGGAGTTGAAGCCCACAAGTTTTAAAGTTACCAAGTTTGGAGATCTCTGCCATAACAGGTCTTAACTATTAAAGGTTAAGCTTTGAGTTAGGTTAACTAATTAACTAAGGTTAGGCTTTTTGGGTTATGTTTTTGTTGCCTGCAGAAGATGCTTTTTCCCAAAGATGCTTTTTTCAAGACTTTCTGGTTTTTCTTTGAAGACGTTTCGCTTCTCATCCATGAAGCTTCTTTGGCTCTGACTGGATGGTGGGGAACGGAAGGATTTATCCTCCTTGCAGACAGCTGGTCATTTGCATCTTTTCAGAGGGTCGTTGACTACAGGAACCAGAACAGTGATGGGTTCCTCCTGGTTCGGTCCGGTTCGGCCGAGCCGGTAGCGGTGATGATATGACGTCACCGAACCGGTTCTCCCCCCCCACCCCCCCACGTTATTCTTACCTTTTATTTGGTCCCACCCCCAATCTATTGCTGCCTCCTGAGTCCCAGCTGCTGACTAGAGGGAAAAAAACTGTTTAAACTCTTGCCTCGGAGCTTCAAAGGGCCGCCCAACAGCTGATCAGTGTTAAAAGCAAACAAATGAGTCGGGTCGTAAGTGCGAGGACTGGTCGTAAGTGTGAGGACCTTCCAGAAATGACTCTGACCAGCTAGCTACGCCCACCTAGTCACATGACCTCCAAGCCACACCCACAAAATAAGCCACACCCACAGAACTGGTAGTAAAAAAATTTAAAACCCACCCCTGAACCAGAAGCACTGGACAGGTGACCCTGAGGACACAGAAAAACCTCCAAGTCCTTCAACAATCCTCAAAATTACTACCAAGAGCCTTGGTAGTACAGTAGTTTAAGGCACCCTGTTATTAAGCTGGTTATTAAGTCCAGCTGCCTGCAATTACTGCAGGGTTCGAATCTCGCCAAGGCTCAAGGTCGACTCAGCCTTCCATCCTTTCTAAGGTAGGTGAAATGAGGACCCAGTTTGTGGGGGCAATAAGCTGACTTTGTATAAATATACAAAAGGATGAAGGCTATTGCTTAGCACATTGTAAGCCGCCCTGAGTCTCCGGAGAAGGGCGGCATATAAATCAAATTTTAAAAAAAACAAAAAATGGATGCAAATGACCAGCTGTCTGCAAGGAATATAAATCCTTCCATACCCCACCATCCGGTCAGAGCTGAAGAAGCTTCTTGGATGAGAAGCGAAACGTCTTCAAAGAAAAAGCCAGAAAGTCCAGTTGCCTCTTGAAAAAGCACCTTCGTGATAACCATGACCTGGAGGACTGAGAATCTCCTGAGACATTAACCATTAAAGGTTAACACAAAAAGATCTTTCCCCTTTAGGTGTTCCCTTCCTTGGGAGGAGAGATCTGAATCAAATGCAGATGTTCAGCCTAGAAAGGCAGCCTTTCAGTTCTCCTGAAGGTTATTTATAGGGTGCAGTGAATTCTAGTTGAACCTCCTGCCAATAATATTAAGATTTAAACTTAAAGGGCTCCTGGGGAGTGAAGAAATGGAAAAGTTTTTTTCCCCCCGAGCTGTTGAAACAAGCCTCCAAAGCTAACAGAAAGGGACAGGCAATCCTCAACTTACAACCACAATCAGAACCGAACCTTCCATCACTAAGCGATATGGTTGTTAAGCAAGTTGCACTCAATTTAATCACCTTTTCCCCTGCCGGTGTGAATCGATTCACAAGATTGTTATATTAATGTGCCCCACCCCCACCCCCATTGATTCTGTCAGAAGTCCCCTTTAATAAGATCACAAATAATGATCATGTGATCCCAGGGCTCTGCGACCATCATAAACCTCTGCCTGCATTTTGTATCACATACACACACACACACAGGACACTGACAGTCAAAAATGCATTAGTCATTTTTTTCAGCCCTGTTGTAAAGAGAGTCACTGTTGCAGTGAGAAGGGCAGTGTATAGATTTCATTCAGCAATTAATTCAACGGTCGTGAAATGAATGGTTGTAAAATAAGGATAATCTGTACTGCAGTGCCCTTATCAAAAATGAAGAGGCTCAGAGAATGAATGAATGAATGAATGAATGAATGAATGAATGAATGAATGAATGAATGAATGAAAATATATATATTCTGGGAGCTGAAGTCCACAGCTGGTAAAGGGGCCATAGTTGCCCACCACTGCTTATTGGCTCTTATCATTTTCATATTTGCCTCCCATATGGTTTGACCTTCCCATCCCACTTGGTACCTTCCAGGGGTGAAATGCTCCCGGTTCGGATCAGATCACCCAATCCGGTAGCGATGGAGGCAGGTGGTTCGGAGAACCGGTAGCAAAAATCCCTGTCCCCCCGCCCCCCATGCCCAGCTGAGCCGCACAATTATCAGAGGCTTTTTTTTTTACTTTTAAAAGCATTTTTCCTAGAACCTCTTCAGCGGAAAAAATGCTTTTAAAAGAAAAAAAAATAGCCTCTGATGATCGCGCGGCTCAGCTGGGATCGTCAAAGGTTTTTAAAAGAAAAAAACCTTTTTTTTCTTTTAAAAGCCTCTGACGATCCAAACTGAGTTGCTTGATCGGCAGAGGCTTTTTTGATCAGGCAACTCAGCTTGGATCGGCAGAGGCATTTAAAAGAAAAATAGGGGTTTTTTTCTTTTAAATGCCTCTGACGATCCCAGCTGAGTTTTTTTAAAAAGCCTCTGCCGATCAGGCAACTCAGCTGGGATCGTCAGAGCCTTTTGAAAGCATTTTTTTACAACCTCTTCGCCGAAGAGCTTGTAGAAAAAATGGTTTTAAAAGTTAAAAAAAAAAAAAGGCCACGCCCACCCAGTCACATTACCCCCCCCAAGCCACGCCCACAGAACCGGTAGTAACAAATTTTAGATTTCACCACTGGTGCCTTCCCTTCTTGTCTGCCAGCAGGCAAGACATTCGGAAGTGACACGTGTCACCCCAAAACATAATGGAGGTTGGTTGACCAATTTAACCAAAATGAACCTTTGATGTTTCTCAACTTAGCCAATTTAAACCATTCGCCACCTGCTTCCTGCTTGTATTTACAGGCAGACCTCGACTTACGACCACAACTGAGCCCAAAATCTCTGTTGTGAAGTGAGACATTCGTTAAGCGAGTTTTGCCCCCTTGTACGACCTTCCTTGTCACCGTTGTTAAGTGAATCACTGCGGTCGAAAAGTTACTAACCCGGTTGTTTTAAGTGAACCTGGTTTCCCCGTTGACTTTGCTTGTCCAAAGGTCGCAAAAGGGGACCTTGGGACACAGCAACGGTCATAAGTACGAACCAGTTGCCGAGCGTCCGAATTTTGATCATGTGACCAATAGGGATGCTGCAAAGCTCATCACTGAAAAAAACGGTCATCGGTCACTGTTGTAACTTTGAACTAAATGAACTGTTGTTAAGTCAAGGATTTGTTTAGGAGATTTTAGCAGGCTTTAAACCCACCAAATAAAATAGTTTTAATTTAGTAGGTTTTAAAACCACCCGTCTCTCTCCCAGCGGGACTCGGGGCAGCCATGCCTATGATCGAGGCATATCCCGCGTTCACCCAAGGAAGCTCACCAGGCATATTCAAGACCGTGTCTCCCTTTGCTTTGATCCCAGATACGTCCATCCTCGCGGAGGCGTGATTCAGACGGTGTCTTCCCGGAAACACGGCTCAGGTCTGCAGTGTCCCCGGCAATCAGAAACATGGACAGGTGTGGCTCCTCCTCCCCAGAATTGGTCTTCGCCTCCCGAAGTGGTAGATCTGACGCTGGACGAGGACAGCCGACGGAAATACTTACTGTAATGCAGTAATTTTTTCACTGTGGTTTTTCTTTTTCATTTTTCTTTTCCTTTTTTTTTAGTTATTTAGTCCTTTCCCTTTTTGTGGCACAGACGTTTCTGGATATCGCCTTGGTGTCCAAAGCATCTGCTCCAAGAGGTGTTTTTGTTTTTTTTGGGGGGGACTCCCTTGGGGGGAGATTCCTCCTCTGACTCTGCCCCCCCGCCCCCCTTTTTCCTCCTGCCTTTAGAACTGCAAGGTCACTCAGACGTTCCTTTCTTTGAACGAAGAACGACACTTTTGCTTAAAACAAAAGGGAGCTTCCCGTCGGCGGAAAGCATAGCACACTGAACTTCAGAGACAAGCTTCCATGGTTTGGTTTTTTTTTTGTTTTGTTTGTTGTTGTTGTTGTTAAACTCTTGTGTCTTTCTGTCGGAGTGCTGGTGGATGGGAGCCACGATACCTTCTCGGTCCCACCCTGTTAGAGAGAGCTATGCCAGTTGCTTTAAATTCACCACGAAAGCAAGAATGTTGCCGGTTTCCTTTCCTTCATCTCTGGCAGTGTTCGAAGCATTAAAAGACACTGCTGGCCCAACAGGCTCCCGGGTTCTGAGTATCCTCATTGTAGCGTAATTGGGAGGGGGGGGAAAGCTTAACAAGCAGCGAGTCAGGACCAGGGGCCTCCAGCTGGCCAACGGATTCAGTCTCGTAGAAGGACCAAGGCTCGGTCCCAAAAGACCGACGGCCTCCAATTTGGTTTCAAATTCAGGAGTGAATTTTCAGCTGCACTCAGATTTGAGTTTTAGAGTAGTAGTGCATTTTCTTATTATTCCCCCCCCCCCCACTTTATACTACTGTATTCCTATTGGTCACTTGGCTTGGCTTGTTACATCCTCTCTTTTTTTTTGGTGTCTTTCTTTTTGAAAAGGATGAGCACAAGGAACAAAGCAGTTTTTCTTTCTGATCATCTGTATTTTACAGAGGTGGCTTGAAGGTTGTAGCTCTAATCCCATATCTGTGAGGTTATAGATACATGATTGTAGGGCAGGAGTCTCCAAACTTGGCAAGTTATAAGACTCGTGGACTTCAACTCCCAGAATTCCCCAGCCAGCGTGGTTAGCTGAAGAATTCTGGGAGTTAAAGTCTACACGTCTTAAACTTGCCACGTTTGGAGACCCCTGTTGCAGGGGGGTGATTCACGCAAAAAGGTTGAAACAAGCCATTAAAAAGTCAACCCGGTTCAAATTCTGCTCGTTGCTGAGAAACCTTAGAGGGATTTGGGGGATGCTGAGCACAAGATGCCATTTTCGGAAATTTTTTCTCTTCCATATGACCGGAAGAGGCTCAGCTCTGTTCCTTCTCAGGGTAGCTCTCTGTACATTGGGAACCGAGGAGAAAAACAGGGAAGACTCCGATCTCTGCACATCGGAATAAAATCAAGGTGTGCGTTGGTATGGCACCCAGGCAGGAACAGGCTGTTTTGCCCGTATTAATTTAAATGTTTTCTCAGAAACGTTTTGCTGTTAACCCAGATAGATAACCAGAGGAAGGTCGGGAGTCTTCATTTCAACCCCTTTTCAGCTTATTTGTGTATGTTTGCTTTTATAAAGCGTTAACACGAAAACCGGCGCTTTAATTTTACTCCAGTCTCTTTCGACTCTCGGATCTTCTTCGGAGTTTTTGGTTTTAATCTGAGCTGGATTTCGCCGCCGGATTAAGAACGATGCTGCTGCTTGCTTGTAAAAAGGTCTCCCGGGCCTTAGGCTAAGTTGTCTTCTTAGATAAGAAGGGGATAATGGAGGCACTTATTCTGTACCTAAGGGCTGATGTCGTTGAGCAAACTGGCCTCAAACACTCCCAAAAAGTGTCAGGAAATAGTAGTTACAGGCGTATTACGTCCTTGGCCCCTCAACCTCCTTGAATTCTCCTGGTCACTTTGCACACATGAGCAAGAGATTTCATGGCATGATTCCACTCGAATGTGAAGTGTCCTCAGAAACTGGCCTTCTCTGTGGGGAGCAAATGGCGGTCAGCGGACCAAACCTTTGCATATACTGGGAATAGTAGTTTAAAGCAGGGGTCTCCAACCTTGGCAACTTTTAAGACTTGTGGACTTCAACTCCCAGAATTCCTCAGCCAGCTTTGCTGGCTGAGGAATTCTGGGAGTTGAAGTCCACAAATCTTAAAAGTTGCCAAGGTTGGAGACCCCTGCTTTAAAGGAAGCTTTCTCTCTTCCTGCACCCACCCCTTTAGAAAGACGAGGCTCACAAATCAGGAAGAATTTCCCTGCAAGCTTAGTTGGGTTAAAAAAAAAAATTGTGAGAGAAACAACCCTACATTTGGTCAGGTTTTTTTTAAAAAAAATAAAAGACCCTGGAACATCCTGTCCTTCGCTGCATTCAGAAGCATGAGCTAAAACACGCCCACCCCCACCCCCACCCCCCAGGTCACGAGCCCATTCGGTTAACAAAAATCCTGTTGGCTTGTGTTAGACTCGGTGGAGCCAAACGGGTGGGTTGAAAGCTGTCGGATGTCGAAATTCAGAGGGGTTCATCCATCCTTAAAAAGGACAAATGAACCAACAACCCCTTTACAGAGTGGTGAGATTTTTAACAGCTAGGGGTGGCTAGGGAACGTTTAACCAGGGAAGAAACAGGTTGCAGGGTTGCTTGGGGGCCTATTCGAAGGGCCCGGAATTTTGATCTGGAATTGGCACCTTTGTGCCGCAACAACCCTGATGGAGCGAGGCCATTATATCAGATGTCAACGGAAGCGGCGTTCCTCGGAATGCACCTGCTGTGGTAACCATACCCAAGCACAGGTAGGCACACTCAGAAAGGCCCAGCTCCTTGTGGGACACCCCCTCCCCTCTTGACACTAGAACCCCACTCCCCTAAAGTTGATTTCAGGATGTGAAATTACCGTATTTTTCGGAGTATAAGACGCACCTTCCCCCCCCCCACTAAAAGTGGGTGAAAATTTACCCTGTTTCCCTGAAAATAAGACATCCCCTGATAATAAGCCCAATCGGGCTTTTGAGCGCATGCGCTAAAATAAGCCTTCCCCCCCCCCAAAATAAGCCCTCCTCGAAAATATTTAAACGCATGTGCAGCCGATCCCTGCCATTTCCTCTGGTTAGGGTTAGGGAGACAGAGCTGGAAATCAGGTAAGACGGCAAGAGGAGCCCCATTTTGCTTCACACGCCCCAAAATAATAAGACCTCCCCGAAAATAAGGCCAAGCGCTTATTTCGGGGTTCAAAAAAATATAAGACAGGGTCTTATTTTCAGGGAAACATGGTAGCAGTACTAACACTTCACATGAACTTGATTCCATACTAACGTATGTGTCTTATAGCCCTCCGTGCATTGCATTTTCACCCTCCCAGGCCCCCAGAAGCATTCCACAGGCCAAAAATGGGTGCGTTTTTGGCAAAAACGGGCCCGTTTTTGGCAAAAATGAGCCATGCAGAGTGCTTCTGGGGCCTGGGAGGGCGAAAATCCGACATGTGGAGGCCAAAAACTTTTTTTTTCTTGTTTTCCTCCTATAAATTTAGGTGCGTCTTATAGTCTGAAAAATACGGTAAATCCTAACCGATTTGGGGAAGAATTGCAACCCTGCATCTCTTGACCTAAGGAAGGCTCTCTTCTTTCCCTTAAATGGGCATTGACACCTTGTGAAACGTGAGTCTTATTTCCTACCAGGCAGGAGGGGGGTATTTACGTGTCCCCCCCCTTCCCTAGTCAAAAGAGAGACCGGCCTAGGGATGACAGCACGCACCTGTCCAGATGTTGCCCAAATGCATAACCCGCACGAATAGCACAACGTCCGAAAGCCTCATCGTTGCTCATCCCCATCCTTCCATCTTGTGGTTCTTAAGGATCCGGTGTGTCCAGATCAGGTTCTTTCAAGCCAGGAGACCATCCCATAATTTCCACATGGGAACATCATCAGACCGAGGTCATTGGTCGCTTCCCTAGCTTGGGCGCTACCCCATAACGTGCGAGGCGTGCATAAAGTCGCGATGGGCCATAACACAGTGCTGGGTTCCTCCCCCCCCCCCAATAGCCGAAGGGAAGGCCACCTCCGAGAGGGAAGGTCCACAGAATTGCAGTTGTGTCCCCTTGCACACTTTCAATTTTCCCACTCAAACGGTGACACCATGAAGCGACACTTAGGGGAAGCAGATCCGATGGGAGTGTCTGAAGACTAGGAGCAGGTGAAATCTGGCCTTTGGCGCAGTTTTGTGCTACTTTCCCCCCCAAATCCAGAAAAAGTGGAGGATTTTATTCGGTTTTCTCTCTCTTTTTTTCTTTTCTTTTTTCTAGTAAGGAAAGCTATAGCTCTAACTGATCTACTGATTGAATAAATCCAGTATTTAGTCTCTTCGTGTTGTTGGCCAGTATCAGAAGCATCTGGAGGAGCATACTGGTGGATTACCCTTTAAAATGAAGAGGAGGGTAGGGGATGGGGAAAGCTATTTTTTAGTTTGTATTTGCTGTGACTTCCATGTATATATAAAAAAAACTGACTGCATTCTAACCAAACTGCTTCCAATTGTGCACTGTGTTTGTTCTAAAGGAATCATGAGGTTTTTAGCTTGGTAACCTGTTTTTTTTTCCCCCTCTCGTTTTTTTTTTAAATTAAAAACACTACATTTTTCCTCTCTCTCGAAGGACTTTACAAAGTAAATTTTTTTTTTTAAAGGACGAGGAAGAAAAAAAAATACAATCACTGGATAGCATAAAGGATTTGGAGTTTGTTGTTGGGTTTTTTTTTGTTTTTTTTGTATTTTATTTTGGCAGAGCGACAAAACCTGTCTCGATTTGTCTTTTGCTCTATTGAAAAGTGAGATTGTAGCCATTGTATGGTATAGAATCGATGCACTTGATTATTATTATTTTTTTAGCACAGTGCCCACTTTGGGTTGGCCGTCATACTGAACCTTCAGTAAAGTTGGCATTTTCGGCTGCAAAAAAATAAATAAATAAAAAGTTCCTGATTTAGCTACAAGCATTTGGCACGCTGCAGCACCAGGCGCTCGGGCTTCTAATTTTCTTGACAGGTCTGGTTTTAACAGCTTTGTTCACATCTTCCACAAGGAATTTTTTTTTTTTTTTTTTTGGGTGGGAGAGGGAGGGAAAGTTAGAATTTGTTTGTGTAACTGCTGAGTTTAAAAAGTAAAAAAAAACAACACAAAAAAAGTTCTTTTTAACACACATTCTTCTCTCCATGTAATATTTAATGGTCTGGAGGGGGGAAAAATAGAGTGATGCTGAATGACTATATATATATATATACTATATATATATAGTATATGGATATATGTGTGATATTTGCATATATATATATATATGTATGTGTATATATATATATATGTATATATATGTGCAAGATGAAACTTTCTGGGTTTTTCGTTTTTTTTTTTTTTTTGAAACAAGTCTGTAGCATAAAGTTTAAACTATTTTAAAGGAAAATAATAAAATAGAGTGAATTATTTAAACAATACCCTGCTTTGTAGCCTGTGAGGCTTTTTTGTGGCGACGTTTTCTTGGGGGGAAAATCTTCCTGAGATGGTTTCCATAAAACAGGGGTGGGGGAAACGATGGCCCTCTCATGACTTGTGGACTTCAACTCCCAGAATTCCCGAGCCAGCTCTCAGAATTCTGGGAGTTGAAGTCCACACAAGTCATAAAAGGGGCCATCGTTCCCCACCTCTGCCATAAAGGTCGCTGGCCACAGCCATTTCCAAGCTGTCGCCAACACATTCGGCTTCGGTGAAGATCCCAGATCTATCTGCTTCCCTCGTCCGTCCAATGGAACTGGAGCTCCATCGATCAAACTCTACAAAAATCAGATTTGCCTTGGGGACCACTATTGGAATCCACCCTCTTTGCAAACTTGATCATAACATTTCTCCAGCTCTCTGCCGAAAAGGGAACTGTGGGGTCCTCGGTGCTCTCTGAGCTTGGTTGTTTTCTTGCAGATGTTTCCTTACCCCTATGCACTGATGATGTTACCTAGTTGGGTAATGCAACATCTGCAAGAAAACAACCCAGCTCAGCACCAAGGACCCCACAGTTCAACCCTGAGCTACAGATAATCTCTTATATTGCTAATAGGTAGCTTCCAAATTTACGGATAACCCCGTCAATGTAAAACGGAATCTGTTTCCGATCCATCTCTCGCTGTTAAGTTTGCAGTTCAACCACAACCAGGGTGCTTCCTGAGCTCGGCTTTCCTTAATGGACAGAACGCATCCTGTTACCTATTGTTGTGACCGAAGGAAGGATTGCAAAGCATTTCTCGTATATCATCATCTCAGCTGTATTACAGTCAAGTCGCCTAGATCAATATTCTGCCTGCATTCATGATGGAATCGGAGGAAAAGCAGCTCCTTCAATCATCTAGATCTGTGATGGCGAACCTATGGCACGCGTGCCACAGGTGGCACACGGAGCAATATTGGTGGGCACACGACCAATGCCCTAATTCAGCTCCAGCGCACATGCGCGTGCCAGCCAGCTAATTTTCAAACCTTCCGGGCCCACCGAAAGTCGGGAAACAGGCTGTTTCTGGCCTCCAGAGGGCTTTTGGTGAGGGGGGGAAGCCGTTTTTGCCCTCCCCAGGCTCCTAGAAAGCCTCTGGACCCTGGGGAAAGCAAAAAATGGGCCTTCCAGTCCCACCGGAAGTCAGGAAACGAGCCGTTTCCAGCCTCCGGAGGGCCTTCAGGGGGGTGGGGAAGACGGTTCCAAGAAAGCCCCTGGAGCCTGGGGAGGGCAAAAAACAGGCCTACCGTGCCATTGTGTGCCAAAAGCGGGGGGAGTGCGGGGGTGGGGATCATGCACACATGCGCAGGGGGCAGGGCACATTGAATTATGGGTGTGGGCACACGTGCGTGCGACCCCCCCACGCTCCCCACACTTTTGGCACGCGACGGCAAAAAGGTTAGCCATCAACTGATCTAGATTGAAAGACCTCCTGGCAGAAGGGACTTGACTCACCATTCAGGCTTTGCCCACCGTGCTCTCTCGCTAATGGCTATGTGGCCAAAATGCTTTGTAAAGGCCTTTGTAAAAAAAAAAAAAAAAATGGCCTTTTGAAATCCCAGCTGTGGCCTGGAATTGAATCCAAAGTTTTTCGATCCCCAAACGAGGCGCGTCGAATCTCATTCGATCAAACACGTTCTTGAAGGGAGAACGATAAAAGAATGTGAAACCACCTTAAAAAGGCCTGATGCGTTTCAAAGGTGACAAAAACACTCGCGGTCCGAGAGAACCGGATGGTGGAAGTGGAATGGAGTCTCCTGGAAAAGGGTACGCGTGAAAGCCGAGCAGGAACCTTCCCCGCGGCCCTGCGCTATGCAATTTACGTTCATCATAACTTAATACAGGTAGTCCTCAGCTTACGGACGCAGCATTTCTAGTTGTTGAGCGCGACAGTTTTTAAGGGAGCTTTGCCCCATTTTACGACTTTTCTTGCCGCGGCTGTTAAGCGGATCACTGCAGTTGTGAAGTGAATCCCGGTTTCTCCCATTGATTCCGCTGGTCAGAAAGTAGGAAAAGGGGACCCCGGGAGACTGCGACCGTCATAAATACGAGCCAGTCGCCAAGCAATTTTGAATTATGGTCACGTGACCCTGAGGGAAATGCTGCAACGGCTGTCGGTGTGAACAGTGGTAATAAAGTCACTTTTTTTCCCAGTGCCGTTGTAACTTCGATCAATAAACGAACCGTTGTAAGTCGAGGACTAGTTTAAAGGATTTCATAAAGTTGTGTGGTGAATGCATCTCAGGGTGGACAGAATAACCTGTCAAAGGTGAGGAATTATAGCCTCTTTATGACCTGTGGACCTTCAACTCCCAGAATTCCTGAGCCAGCCATGCTGGCTCAGGAATTCTGGGAGTTGAAGTCCACAGGTCATAAAGGGGGCCATAATTCCTCATCCCTAACCTATCTCATTTGGAGAGCAAAAACAGCCTTTCTTAAGTAAAATGTGGTTCTAACAGGACATCTCTGGGAAAATTAGAGAGAAATTGGTCTTTTTTTTTTTTTTTTCTATTCCCATTCTTTAGATAGTAGCTCATCCTTGGGGGCATTTCACACAACCGAGTAGCCAAGGAGCTTTTAAAGTAAACCCTGGAAATGTGGAAGCCTTGCTTGAAGAAAATATATATATGTATTTTTTATTAAAAAGTTTTATAAGAAATACAAACATTTTCTCCCCCCCACCTTTTCCCCCTCCCCCCTTCCCCCCCCCTCCCTAGACTTCCCAGAACAGGCACAGGGTATAGCATTCACAAACATAAAGCTAAGATAGGCTAACAAATTATTGCACTCATATTCTCCCTAAATCTTTAACTCCTTATAACTCAAGAACTATAAACATAAACTACTTAAAAATATTTCATTCATAAGCTATATGAATCTTCTTGTTCGGATACTTTTTTTGCATATAGTCAATCCATCTTCTCCATTCTGATATGTATCTTTCATTTGAATGATCTTTAAGATATGATGAAATTTTTGCCATCTCAGCCAGATGCACAACTTTTAATGTCCATTCCTCAATGGTAGGTGGATCTTCCTTCTTCCAGTACTTTGCCACCAGTAACCTGGCAGCTGTTATTAAATTCAAAACCAACTTAGTCTCTATTACAGTACAATCCGTGACTATTCCCAACAAAAAAAACTGTGGTGTAAATTTAATTTTTTTCCTTAAAATCTTTTGAATAATCCACCATATTTTTATCCAAAAAGCCTTAATTTTTTTACATGCCCACCATATATGAAAATATGTAGCATCTTCACACTCACATCGCCAACACTTAGATTGTAAATTTGGATACATGTAGGCTAGTTTTTTTGGGTCTAAATGCCATCTATAAAACATTTTGTAAAAGTTCTCTCTTAAATTTTGAGCTTGTGTGAATCTTACATTTCTAACCCATATCCAAATATTTTTTGATATCTTGACTGGACAGGAAAAAAAGGCCCCAAACAAATAAAAAAAGGACAAATGTCAAAAACAAAAACCTCTGAGCCAAGTTGGTGGGAGTTCAAGAAATATGAAATGTGAAGAATCCTGAGAAATACGGAGTAATTTTAAAGTAATTTTAAAGTGATTTAAAAAGACGAACCATCTGGACACTGCATGTAAGAAGCTGGCTACAAAAGCAATGGGGTGGATTGGATAACAACCAGCTATAAAGAATGTAAAATAATTTGAATGAGTTATTTCTTATCTGTCATCTCACTACATGCAGACCAGGTACATGAGCCTGAATTGAGATATTCAGCAAGGGAAATCTGGTTCAATATTGAAATTTAGGCCCAGCTGCAGAACTCAAAATACAGAAATATGTTCGTAAGATGGGCTTCTCTAAGGGAGGACTGAATGTTTGAAATTTAATTTAAAAAAAAAAATAGTAACCAGGAAAGTATGGGATATATCAGTGGAAAGTTCTTAAAAAGAGAATTATTATATCTCAAGTGGAGGATTCTCTTGCTGAAGAATGAATATTGCGCAAAGGATTTGGTTTTTTAAGAGTCATCAAAAACACAAGTGCAGGGGGTTAATAGTGTTTATTACTTTTGTATAAGAAAGACTTGATTTTGATAATGCAGACTTAACTTTGGAAAAAAAGCCTCTCGCCGACGACATCTGAAAAAGCTCATTGCTCAAAATGGATGCACTCACAACTCAAGAGTTGCTTCATACTGACCAAAGCTGAACGATCTGGAATTTCAAAAAAAAAGATATCGGTTTGTATTGGATAACTTGGAGTCCCAAAAAGATCTTTCTAAACTGAGGAATTAAATATTAAAATCTAAATATTATTGTTTGGGTTAGCAGCGGAGGTGGGTTTCAGCAGGTTCTGACCAGTTCTGGAGAACCGGTAGTGGACATTTTGAGTAGTTCGGAGAACCGGTAGTAAAAATTCTAACTGGCCCTGCCCCCATCTATTCTCTGCCTCCCAAATCCCAGCTGATCGGGAGGAAATGGGGATTATGCAGTATCCTTCCCCTGGAGAGGGGTGGGAATGGAGATTTTACAGTATCCTTCCCCTACCATGCTCACCAAGCCACACCCACAGAACCGGTAATAAAAATTTTTGAAACCCACCACTGGTTAGCAGGTGTGAAGTAATTCACAAGGAGAGACAAAACTTAGAACTAAGGAGAGATTTCCTGACAGTTAGAACAATTAATCAGTGGAAGAACTTGCCTCCAGAAGTTGTGAATGCTCCAACACTGGAAGTTTTTAAGAAGCTGTTGGATAACCATTTGTCTGAAGTGGTGTAGGGTTTCCTGCCTAAGCAGCGGGTTGGACTAGAAGACCTCCAAGGTCCCTTCCAACTCTGTTATTCTATTCTGTTCTGTATCTTTGGACAAAGTGGGGTATTGTTGTTTTTTTGCCATTCTTAGATTTTTAGGATTATGGTAAGTATGTAGGTAGAAAATTACCAAACCATCTGCTGGGAAAAAAAAAAATGAGAACAAGAAAGGAACGAAAAATCTAAAAATTCATCATACTGTCTCCTCAAAAAAAAAAATCATAACCAAATCAACATTGCTCCCCTCCTAATCTACAGTGCAGGGCATCACACCTCAAATAACATGTTTGCAACACAGAGCGGCGAAAGGGATATGGTAGAATTGGTGTAACTTCCCTGGCAGTAAAAGTCTACAATGTTTGTGGCTTAGAACAAGATCAATAACAGAATGGAGAAGGTAAATTTAAAATAATTCTTTTCGGGACACTGAAAATGTGCGGTTGTCCCTTCAAATCGGGGAGGAGGGAATGGGTTGCCAAGTGCCCAGATCACCGTCGTGTAACCATGGAGATGCTGAGACAGTTGTAACCAGAGGACCAGTCCAGGGGTGGGCTTTAAACATTTTAGCAAGAGGTTCTCTGCCCAGTTGCTGGGTGGGCGTGGCCTAGTCGGCCTTCACCACTGTTGGGGGAGCATTTTTGCCCTCCCCAGACTCCGGAGGCTTTCCTCAAACCTCTGGGAGGGCGTAAACGACCTCCCCAGGCTCCGGAGGCCCTCTGGAGGCCATAAACGGGCCCCTTTCTGGCCTTCCTGAGCCTCCACGCGTGTCCTACATTTACCTGCATCCAAAATGGGCCGCATGGAGACTCCTGGGAGGGGTAGGGTGGGGCCGGTGGGACCAGACAGGAGTGGGATTTGGAGATTCTCCGAACTGCACAGAATCTTAGCTAGAGATTCTCCCGAACCCCTGCAGCCCACCCTTGGACCAGTCAAAATCACAATTCGTTCAGCACTGTCAGAATTTTGTATAACTCCCTTGTACCTTCCCTGACTTGTATGGCACCTCTCCTGCACCCTCCCTGACGGATGCAGTATCGCTTTCATACTCCTACATACCCCCCTTGAACTTCCCCCCCCTTTGCACCCTTCTCCTCCCACCCCCACCCCACAAACCTGGTAGTAGCCACCGACCAGTCTACTCACCTGGGATTTGTGACATCCTGCTAGATTCTCCTCGGACTTTAATTAGAGTACACATTCCTATTTTATTTTTTCCCCAATGTGCAGGTTTTTTGCATGCATTAAAATATACTTTGAGAACATTTGCCCAATATATGCAATTTAGTTGCAAGTGACTTCACAATATTTGCACTAAATCAGGGGTGAAATGCTCCCGGTTCGGACTGGATTGCCTGATCCGGTAGCGATGGAGGCAGGTGGTTTGGAGAACCGGTAGCAAAAATCCCTGCCCCCCGCCCCCCCCCCACGCCCTGCCGAGCCGCAAATCCATAAAAGGTTTTTTTTTAACTTTTAAAAGCATTTTTTCTACAACCTCTTCGGCCGAAAAAATGGTTTTAGAAGTAAAAAAAAAAAAAAGCCTCTGATGATTGCGCGGCTCAGCTGGGATCGTCAGAGCCTTTTAAAACCATTTTTTCTACAACCTCTTCAACCGAGGTTGTACAGGTAGTTCTCAACTTTAAAACTACAAAATGCTTTTAAAAGCCTCTGACGATCCCAGCTGAGTTGCCTGATCATCAGAGGCTTTTTTTTTCTTTTAAAAACATTTTTTCTACAACCTCTTTAGAGGCTTTTTTTCTTTTAAATGCCTCTGCCGATCAGGCAACTCAGCTTGGATCGTCAGAACCTTTTGAAAGCATTTTTTTACAACCTCTTCAGCGAAGAGGTATTAAAAATGCTTTTAAAAGTAAAAAAAAAAAAAAAATTGGCCATGCCCACCCAGTCACATTACCCCCCCCCAAGGCACGCCCACAGAACCGGTAGTAACAAATTTTAGATTTCACCACTGCACTAAATATGTATGCCTTTTATAGATGGTATATGGCAGAGAGAGTGAGTTAAGTGAATCATGGGGTCATTAAGCAAATTAATTAAGCAGATGATACTAAATTGGCAGGAATAGCCAACACCCCAGACGATAGGCTCAAGATCCAGATGGATCTTGACAGACTTGAACACTGGGCCCTATCTAACAAAATGAAATTCAATGTAGAGAAAAGCCAAGTCTTACACTTAGGCAAGAAAACCCAAAAGTAGACCTACAGACTGGGTGAAACCAGGCTTAGTAGCAGTAACTGTGAGAGGGATCTTGGAGTCTTAGTGGATAACCAGTTCAATGTGAGCCAGCAGTGTGTGGCGGCAGCCAAAAAAGCCAATGCAATCTTAAGATGCATTAACAGAGGGATACAATCAAGATCAATGATTGGTAGATCATGAGAGGTACTAATACCACTCTATAAAGCTTTAGTAAGACCACACCTAGAACACTGCATCCAGTTTTGGTCACCATACTATAAAAAAGATGTTGGGACACTAGAAAGAGTGCAGAGAAGAGCAACCAAGATGATTAGGGGACTGGAGGCTAAAACATACGATGAACGGTTGCAGGAACTGGGCATGGCTGGTCTAGTGAAGAGAAGGACCAGGGGAGACATGATAGTAGTGTTCCGATATTTGAGGGGCTGCCACAGAGAGGAGGGGGTCAACCTATTTTCCAAAGCACCTGAAGGCCAGACAAGGAATAATGGATGGAAACTGAACAAGGAGATAAGGAGAAATTTTCTGAGAGAACAATCAACCCATGGAACAGAAGTTGCCTTCAGAAGTTGTGGGAGCTTCATCACCGAAGGCTTTCAAGAAGAGATCTGTCAGAAATGGTGTAGGGTCTCCTGCTTGGGTGGGTGGGTGGGGGGGTTGGACTAGATGACCTACAAGGTCCCTTCTAACTTTGTTAATCTATCAAATCTGGCTTCCCCCATTGACATTGCTGGGAAGGTTATAAATGGTGATTACAGACCCCCTGGACAGTACAACGCTCCTAAATTTTGATCGTGTGACCGAGAGGATGCTGCAACCCTCCTGTGAAAAACGTATTTTAAGCCACTTTTTTTTTCAACGCCATAACTTCAAATGGTCGTTAAAAGAATTTACAAGCCAATGGCTTCTTGTTTGAGTTCATTCGGTGGCGCCAAAATTGGCTTAAAGATTTTGGAATATCTAGAGAACTGAAACGCTGCTGTGTACGAATGAGTTTCTGCGTATTTTTTGGGGGAAAAAAGAGCTTTGCCTCTAGAAGGTCATTCATGGAAAGAACTTGAGGCTGGTTCTCGTTACAGGACAAGAGTTGTTATAGGAGACGAATTGCAGCCCTGGGCTAGATCAGGTGTCTGGCAGGCAGAAAACAGAAGGTTTAAACCAGGCCAAGATAGTGGTGGAGTTGCTAGCTAGGGATGAAGCTTCTCATCCAGGCTGAATGATTATATGTAGCTCTTGAATGAAAAGCAAGATATTAATCTGATAAATCTAACAAAGGTAGTCCTTGATTTACAACTATAATAAGGACCAGGGCTTTTGTTGCTAAGCAGGGCAGTTGTTAAGGGAGTCACTACAGTCGTTGGATGAAATCATGTGGTTGTTAAGCAAATCCAGCTACCCCTCTACACTTTGCTAGTTGGAAGCCAGCTGGCTCAGGAATTCTGGGAGTTGAAGTCCACAAGTATAAAAACGCCATAGTCTTTCCCTCCCACCCCCACCCCATGTTGGCTCAGGAATTCTGGGAGTTGAAGTCCACAAGTGGTATAAGCACCATCATTCCCCACCCCTGCCCTAAATGGAGCCCAAAAACCCAACCACTAGATGGTGATAGAGATACAAAAATCTCCATGTCCTCCAGTGATCTGCCCTTTATTTAATGAACAATTTGGTACCAGCTAGGGTAGTGGTTAAAGCGGTGGTGGGTTTCATAAATTTTACTACCAGTTCTGTGGGTGTAGCTTGGTGGGTGTGGCAGGGGAAGGATACTCTAAAATCTCCATTCCCACCCCACTCCAGGGGAAGGTTACTGCAAAATCCCCATTCCCTCCCGATCAGCTGGGACTCGGGAGGCAGAGAATAGATGGGGGCGGGGCCAGTCAGAATTTTTACTACCGGTTCTCCGAACTACTCAAAATTTCCACTACCGGTTCTCCAGAACTGGTCAGAACCTGCTGAAACCCACCTCTGGGTTAAAGCATTTGATTAAAAATCTGGAGACTCTTGAGTTCTAATTCCACCTTAGTCACCAAGCCAGCTGGGTGACCTTGGGCCAGCCCCTCACTCTCAGCCCTAGGAAGGAAGCAATGGCAAATCACTTCTAAAAACTTTTGCCAAGAAAAATGCAGGGACATTTTCCAAGAATTGGACACGATTGAATGGAAGAAGAAGAAAAAATCTCCACTTTTGGATTTCTTACAAAAGAAAGAAAGAAAGAAAGAAAGAAAGAAGGAAGGAAGGAAGGAAGGAAGGAAGGAAGGAAAGAAAAAGAAAGAGAAAGAGAAAGAAAGAAAGAAAGAAAGAAAGAAAGAAAGAAAGAAAGAAAGAAAGAAAGAAAGAGAAAGAAAGAAAGAAAGAACTATCTAAACAGTGTACAGGTAGTCCTTGACTTATAACCACTCGTTTACTGACTGTTTGAAATTACCACGGCACTGAAAACAGTGATTTAGGATTGTTTTCCATACTTTGGTGATCCCTTTTTGTGACCTTCTGACACGCAGAGTCAATGGGGAAGCCAGATTCGCTTAACAACCGTGTTTCTAATTGAACACCTGCCGTGATTCCCGCAACAAATGGGGCAAGGCGAGTCGCAAAATGGGCCAAAGCTCACTTAACAACAGACTTGCTTAGCAGCAGAAATTCTGGCCTCAATCGTGGTCGTAATTCGAGGACTAGCTCTGGGATAGGATTGCTGGTATCTCTTGAGCCGGTGAGATGTGAATTTCCAAGTTACTTTCCAGATGAATTCCTCTATTTCACATCCTGCCTTAAATAGAGCAGTGTGAACGTTCTGGGATAAAGCTGGACTTGGGCTGTGTTTGTGGCACACTGCTCAAATTGTGCTGCATTTGTCTGGACTACATGGTGTAGGAGCAAGCTAGAAACCTAGATTTATCCTTTTCCTTTCTTACTAAAAAAGTATTGTGTGAAATACTCAGGTGAGCCAAGCCAGGGGTGAAATGCTCCCGGTTCGGACCGGATCACCCGATCCGGTAGCGATGGAGGCGGGTGGTTCGGAGAACCAGTAGCAAAAATCCCTGCCCCCCCCCCATGCCCAGCTGAGCTGTGTGATCATCAGAGGCTGGTTTTTTTTTTTTTTTTTACTTTTAAAAGCTTTTTTCTACAACCTCTTCGGCTGAAAAAATGCTTTTAAAAGTAAAAAAGAAAAAGCCTCTGATGATCGCGCAGTTCAGCTGGGATCGTCAAGAGGCTTTTAAAAGCATTTTTTTCTGCAACCTCTTCGGCTGAAGAGGTTGTAAAAAAAAATGTTTTTAAAAACCAAAAAAAAAAAGGAAACCCCGCCGCGACCCCAAAAACATTCCCCCCCCCCCAAGCAAGCCACGCCCACAGAACCGGTAGTAATAAATTTTCCATTTCACCACTGAGCCAAGCTATGCTAGATGATGAAAGGACGTAGCAATGGACCCAACCTGAAGATGGCCATGACACATCAACAGTTCTGACTGAAATGCAAGAGTAAAAAAAATAATACTGACATGATATAGTATCTATGAGCCAATTTGGCCTAGTGGTTAAGGCACCAGGCTAGAGACTGGAAGATCATGAATTCAAATCTTGCTTTTGCCATGAAAGTGGTTGGGTGACGGGGCCAATCACCAGGAGACAGTGAGTTCTAGTCCCGTCTTAGCCATGAAAGCTGGCGGGGTGACTTTGGACCAATCACAAGGAAACTAAGTTGCCTTAGTTTCCACAAAGAAGAGGGAGTCAAATTTAGTTTCCACAAAGAAGAGGGAGTCAAGCTATTCTCCAAAGCACCTGAGGGTAGAACAAGAAGCAATGGATGGAAACTAATTGAGAGAAGCAACTTAGAACTAAGGAGAAATTTCCTGACAGTGAGAACAATTAATCAGTGGAACTACTTGCCTCCAGAAGTTGTGAATGCTCCAACACTGGAAGTTTTTAAGAAGAGGTTGGATAACCATTTGTCTGAAGTGGTGTAGGGATTCCTGCCTAAGCAGGGGGTTGGACTAGAAGACCTCCAAGGTCCCTTCCAACTCTGTTATTCTGTTCTAAGTTTTAGTTCCATCTTAGCCATGAATGCTGACTGGATAGCTTTGGGCCAATCACCAGGAGACAGTGAGTTCTAGTTGCACGTTAGGCATGGAAGCTGGCTGGGTGACCTTGGGACAATTAACCAGGAAACTGTGATTGAATGCAAGAGTAAAAAAATTACAATACCGACATGATATAGTATCGTGAAATGAAAAACAAATACATAATATGAGCCAGTCTGGCCTAATCGTTAAGGCACCAGGCTAGAAATCAGGAGATCATGAATTCAAATTCTGCCTTTGCCACGAAAGTGGTTGGGTGACTAGGCCAATCACCAGGAGACAATGAGTTCTAGTCCCGCCTTAGGTATGAAAGCTGGCAGGGTGACTTTGGACCAATCACAAGGAAACTAGAATTCTAGTCCCGCCTTAGCGATGAAAGCCAGGCGGATGACCTTGGGCCAATGATTCTCTCTCAGTCCAACCCACCTCACAGGGTTGTTGTGGGGAAAATAGGAGGAGGTAGGAGTATTAGGTATGTTCACTGCCTGGAGTTATTTACACAAATAATAAAGGCAGGATACCAATCAATAAATAGAGTAGGAGGAAGAAGGATGCAATAAATCTGAATGATATTGTGGCGTGGATGAATATATGCAGAATGAAACGAAGGTGTGCATTTAATTTTAAACAAAAAAAGTTGAAATAGATGTATTGGTTCATCCAAATTATTTGAGGTATTTATGAAAGCTGGCACTCATAGATTAATAATAGACGCATTTACATCCTGCGAATGTTAATAATGAAAGAGCCATAGGTAAGTTTCTTTAGGGAAAAAAAAGTGCAATATTCTTAATGAATGCAGTCCAGACAGGGGAAATATTTATATATTTATTTATTGAATTATGAAATATGAATGCATGAATGGATGCTTGGGAAAATGGCAACAAAATACAAAAAAAAAAAGGATGTTCGGGGCATCTAACAATTCAAGAATAAATGAGAATGGTGACGGTCAGAAGCATCTGCTTAGAAAAAGAGGCAATATGTTTGTTTCAAAAATAAGATGCGAGGTGGGTTGGACTGAGATGTGGACCAGAAGTGGGTTTCAGCAGGTTCTGACCAGTTCTGGAGAACCGGTAGCGGAAATTTTGAGTAGTTCGGAGAACCTGCAAATGCCACCTCTGACTGGCCCCGCCCCCATCTATTCTCTGCCTCCCGAGTCCCAGCTGATCGGGAGGAAATGGGGATTTTGCAGTATCCTTCCCCCGGAGTGGGGAGGGAATGGAGATTTTACAGTATCCTTCCCCTGCCACGCCCACCAAGCCACACCCACAGAACCGGTAGTAAAAAATTTTGAAGCCCACCACTGATGTAGACGATATGCCTGGAGAAATGTTAAAATATCAATGTATTGGTTTAGAGAGTGTTGAAGACAGCTAATTCCAGTAGAAAGTCAAAACACTAACTTGAAAACTTGTAAACGTGTGACTTTTTTTTTTTTTTTTAAATTCTATTGTTGCTTTTAAAGCAATGACAGGGGAACAGAAAAACAAAACCCAAAGATAAAAATGCTTGCATTGTCAAATGCATAGAAAATATTTTTCTTAATTGAAAAAATACAATAAAAGAGAAAAAGGTCATTTCAGCTGTTGTTACCAATCTATATATAGTTATTTCATGTAGCTACCCTGTTTCCCCGAAAATAAGACATCCTCTGATAATAAGTCCAATCGGGCTTTTGAGTGCATGTGCTAAAATAAGAGCCCCCCCCAAAATAAGCCCTCCCCGAAAATATTTAAATGCATGTGCCGGTCCCCGCCATTTCCTCTGCTTTCTTCCACGCACCCCAAAATAATAAGATGTCCCTGAAAATAAGACCACACGCTTCTTTCGGGGTTCAAAAAAATATAAGACAGGGTCTTATTTTCAGGGAAACATGATATTCTTCGTGAAGATATCTATTGCTGATCCATATGCATTCTCTCTCTCTCTTTTTTTACATAACTTTTTTAAAAACGAGTTATAGAAATTTAATAAAATAAATAAATTTCTATAACTCGGTTTTAAAAAATAGTTATGTAAAAAAAAAAGGAAAGAGAATGCATATGGGAAGGCTGCAAATGTTGCCCTTTCAATACATTTCAGGAAAAATACCAAAATTGGAAGATTCCAGAGGATTAATTTCTTAACCACAACTGAACAGCTGTTTGGCAGAGTTCTGACTGAAAAGGTAAAAGAGGTGAAAATCAGCAGAATCCATAAATATACTTTATGCCAAAAAAGGAAAGGAAAACAAAGATGAGATGTTTGTTTTTCAGCAATTCAGTTGAAAAATGTATGAACACAAGAAGGAAAGGTTAGTATAGATTTGTTAATTTAGAACATAGGTACAATAAAGATACTTAAAGGTACAATACTTTATTGTACCTGGAGGCTAAAACATATGAAGAACGGTTGCAGGAACTGGGTATGTCTAGTTTAATGAAAAGAAGGACTAGGGGAGACATGATAGCAGTCTTCCAATATCTCAGGGGCTGCCCCAAAGAAGAGGGGGTCAAACTATTCTCCAAAGCACCTGAGGGCAGGACAAGAAGCAATGGGTGGAAACTCATCAAGGAGAGAAGCAACCTAGAACTAAGGAGAAATTTCCTGACAGTTAGAACAATTAATCAGTGGAAGAACTTGCCTCCAGAAGTTGTGAATGCTCCAACACTGGAAGTTTTTAAGAAGCTGTTGGATAACCATTTGTCTGAAGTGGTGTAGGGTTTCCTGCCTAAGCAGCGGGTTGGACTAGAAGACCTCCAAGGTCCCTTCCAACTCTGTTATTCTATTCTGTTCTGTATCTTTGGACAAAGTGGGGTATTGTTGTTGTTTTTTTGCCATTCTTAGATTTTTAGGATTATGGTAAGTATGTAGGTAGAAAATTACCAAACCATCTGCTGGGAAAAAAAAAAGAACAAGAAAGGAACGAAAAATCTAAAAATTCATCATACTGTCTCCTCAAAAAAAAAAAATCATAACCAAATCAACATTGCTCCCCTCCTAATCTACAGTGCAGGGCATCACACCTCAAATAACATGTTTGCAACACAGAGCGGCGAAAGGGATATGGTAGAATTGGTGTAACTTCCCTGGCAGTAAAAGTCTACAATGTTTGTGGCAATGTTTATTCTATTCAAAAGTAAATAAACTTAGGTTATGGAAGGTTTTGCACAAATATGAGGAGCTCTTTGCTGGATTTAATAAGAATATGATGAAAGTGACTGCAGTATGATGAAAGTAGAACTTGTAAGAACAATTGGAATCGTTAAATAAGTGAATAGTTAGTAAATTGAATAAAATACATCAGTGTGAGATATTTGCTTGGTTTTTTTTAGTATATTAATGGAAAAATATTTTAAGGCAAGCTTGGGATGAATTAGGGTTGTGCTCAATTCAAATTCAATTCAGTTCAAAGCCTTTATTGTCATTGTACATCATGTATACAACGAAATTAGTTTAGCCTCACTGCTGCTGGGACGTGGTGGCTCAGTGGCTAAGATGCTGAGCTTGTCGATAGAAAGGTCGGCAGTTCAGCGGTTCGAATCCCTAGTGCCGCGTAACGGGGTGAGCTCCCATGACTTGGCCCAGCTTCTGCCAACCTAGCAGTTCGAAAGCACATAAAAAATGCAAGTAGAAAAATAGGGACCACCTTTGGTGGGAAGGAAACAGTGTTCCGTGCGCCTTTGGCATTTAGTCATAGCGGCCACATGACCATGGAGATGTCTTCAGACAGCACTGGCTCCTTGGCTTTGAAATGGAGATGAGCACCGCCCCCTAGAGTCAGGAACAACTAGCACATATGTGTGAGGGGAACCTTTACCTTTACCTTACTACTAGTGCAGTCCATACAAGAATACAAGACAATATGAATAATATAAGGAATAATCCTTATACAAGTAGTTAGGGAAAAAAAGCCTAGTCATACATTTCCATATGTACATCATATTTTGTGCAACATGTATATTACTCTGGTATATGATCTTATATCATGGTATATACATATTACACACTATACTGTGTTATGGTCCACCAGCAGCCTGCGGAGCCTCCAGAATCAAGACATCAGAGAGGCAGAGGAACAGGAGAAGCCTGTTCCTAGTGCGCGCAGAGCTGCCAGAAGGCAAGAACAGTTAAAACAAAAGGGACGACTCGGGAATAAGGCCTGGAGATGATTGGCCCCCTCCCATGGCTTAAAAGAGGAGCAAAAGCATGTGGGCACTTTGCAGGAAAGCAACATTGTTAATACTGTTCCCAGTCGGCATCTCTGTTTGATTCTGGACTCCGTGTGGCTTTGCCAAGTAGGTCAAGGGAGATAAAGGTGGGTGATTATCCCGAAGGACTTTTTGCAACTAATTGGGACTCAGCTGTGAATGAAAGTAATTCACAGCTGTTGCAATCAAAGAGGTTTTTGGGACTACTCCTGTGTTTTAATGACTCAGGAAGCCTAGGTCACAACACACTGGCACCAGTGAAATTCGTCACATTAATCTGTGGTGCTATATTGTGTTTAGGAGTCTGACAGCTGTAAAAGCTGTTTTTAAACCTGTTTGTCCAGCTGGCTATACAGAACAGAACAGAACAGAACAGAACAGAACAGAATAACAGAGTTGGAAGGGACCTTGGAGGTCTTCTAGACCAACCCCCTACTTAGGCTTCTGTGTCTTCTGCCGAATGGCAAAAGTGAAAAGAGACACTGGCCAAGGACTGAATCATCCCTAAGCCTTTCTCTGCTGAAACAGCGAGACCAGGCGATGTCATCCAGTGGGCTTAGGGGGCAACCAATAGTGTTAATTGGAAGTGCAAATGTACGTGAACTTCTGTTTGCGGATGACAATTGGCTTCTTTATGATTTAAGAATTTTATTAAAATTATCATAATATAACATAAAAATGGGGAACCAGGGTAGAAAGTGGGGGAACATGAGTTCTAGTACCTCCTTAGCCATGAAAGCCAGCTGGGTGATTTTAAGCCGATCACCAGGAGATGGTGAGTTCTAGTACCTCCTTAGCCATGAAAGCCAGCTGGGTGACTTTAAGCCGATCAACCAGGAGATGGTGAGTTCTAGTACCTTCTTAGCCATGAAAGCCAGCTGGGTGATTTTAAGCCGATCACCAGGAGATGGTGAGTTCTAGTACCTCCTTAGCCATGAAAGCCAGCTGGGTGACTTTAAGCCGATCACTAGGAGATGGTGAGTTCTGGTACCTCCTTAGCCATGAAAGCCAGCTGGGTGACTTTAAGCCGATCACCAGGAGATGGTGAGTTCTGGTACCTCCTTAGCCATGAAAGCCAGCTGGGTGATTTTAAGCCGATCACCAGGAGATGGTGAGTTCTAGTACCTCCTTAGCCATGAAAGCCAGCTGGGTGATTTTAAGCCGATCACCAGGAGATGGTGAGTTCTAGTACCTCCTTAGCCATGAAAGCCAGCTGGGTGATTTTAAGCCGATCAGCAGGAGATGGTGAGTTCTAGTACCTCCTTAGCCATGAAAGCCAGCTGGGTGATTTTAAGCCGATCACCAGGAGATGGTGAGTTCTAGTACCTCCTTAACCATGAAAGCCAGCTGGGTGATTTTAAGCCGATCACCAGGAGATGGTGAGTTCTAGTACCTCCTTAACCATGAAAGCCAGCTGGGTGATTTTAAGCCGATCACCAGGAGATGGTGAGTTCTAGTACCTCCTTAGCCATGAAAGCCAGCTGGGTGATTTTAAGCCGATCACCAGGAGATGGTGAGTTCTAGTACCTCCTTAACCATGAAAGCCAGCTGGGTGACTTTAAGCCGATCACCAGGAGATGGTGAGTTCTAGTACCTCCTTAGCCATGAAAGCCAGCTGGGTGATTTTAAGCCGATCACCAGGAGATGGTGAGTTCTAGTACCTCCTTAGCCATGAAAGCCAGCTGGGTGATTTTAAGCCGATCACCAGGAGATGGTGAGTTCTAGTACCTCTTTAGCCATGAAAGCCAGCTGGGTGATTTTAAGCCGATCACCAGGAGATGGTGAGTTCTAGTACCTCCTTAACCATGAAAGCCAGCTGGGTGATTTTAAGCCGATCACCAGGAGATGGTGAGTTCTAGTACCTCCTTAGCCATGAAAGCCAGCTGGGTGATTTTAAGCCGATCACCAGGAGATGGTGAGTTCTAGTACCTCCTTAACCATGAAAGCCAGCTGGGTGACTTTAAGCCGATCACCAGGAGATGGTGAGTTCTAGTACCTCCTTAGCCATGAAAGCCAGCTGGGTGATTTTAAGCCGATCACCAGGAGATGGTGAGTTCTAGTACCTCCTTAGCCATGAAAGCCAGCTGGGTGATTTTAAGCCGATCACCAGGAGATGGTGAGTTCTAGTACCTCCTTAGCCATGAAAGCCAGCTGGGTGATTTTAAGCCGATCAGCAGGAGATGGTGAGTTCTAGTACCTCCTTAGCCATGAAAGCCAGCTGGGTGATTTTAAGCCGATCACCAGGAGATGGTGAGTTCTAGTACCTCCTTAACCATGAAAGCCAGCTGGGTGATTTTAAGCCGATCACCAGGAGATGGTGAGTTCTAGTACCTCCTTAACCATGAAAGCCAGCTGGGTGATTTTAAGCCGATCACCAGGAGATGGTGAGTTCTAGTACCTCCTTAGCCATGAAAGCCAGCTGGGTGATTTTAAGCCGATCACCAGGAGATGGTGAGTTCTAGTACCTCCTTAACCATGAAAGCCAGCTGGGTGACTTTAAGCCGATCACCAGGAGATGGTGAGTTCTAGTACCTCCTTAGCCATGAAAGCCAGCTGGGTGATTTTAAGCCGATCACCAGGAGATGGTGAGTTCTAGTACCTCCTTAGCCATGAAAGCCAGCTGGGTGATTTTAAGCCGATCACCAGGAGATGGTGAGTTCTAGTACCTCTTTAGCCATGAAAGCCAGCTGGGTGATTTTAAGCCGATCACCAGGAGATGGTGAGTTCTAGTACCTCCTTAGCCATGAAAGCCAGCTGGGTGATTTTAAGCCAATCACCAGGAGATGGTGAGTTCTAGTACCTCCTTAACCATGAAAGCCAGCTGGGTGACTTTAAGCCGATCACCAGGAGATGGTGAGTTCTAGTACCTCCTTAACCATGAAAGCCAGCTGGGTGACTTTAAGCCGATCACCAGGAGATGGTGAGTTCTAGTACCTCCTTAGCCATGAAAGCCAGCTGGGTGATTTTAAGCCGATCACCAGGAGATGGTGAGTTCTAGTACCTCCTTAACCATGAAAGCCAGCTGGGTGACTTTAAGCCGATCACCAGGAGATGGTGAGTTCTAGTACCTCCTTAGCCATGAAAGCCAGCTGGGTGATTTTAAGCCGATCACCAGGAGATGGTGAGTTCTAGTACCTCCTTAACCATGAAAGCCAGCTGGGTGATTTTAAGCCGATCACCAGGAGATGGTGAGTTCTAGTACCTCCTTAACCATGAAAGCCAGCTGGGTGATTTTAAGCCGATCACCAGGAGATGGTGAGTTCTAGTACCTCCTTAACCATGAAAGCCAGCTGGGTGATTTTAAGCCGATCACCAGGAGATGGTGAGTTCTAGTACCTCCTTAGCCATGAAAGCCAGCTGGGTGATTTTAAGCCGATCACCAGGAGATGTGAGTTCTAGTACCTCCTTAGCCATGAAAGCCAGCTGGGTGACTTTAGGCTAGTCCTTCTCTCTCTGCCCAATCCACCTCACAGAGTTGTTGTTGTTGTAGGGAAAATAGGAATAGGAAGGTGTGTTGGATATGTTCTGCTGCCTTGAGTTTTTTTGTAAAAATAATAAAAAGGCGGGATACAAATAAATTCATGAAAATAAAAGGAGCACAGTGGCTCGAGTGGTTAGGATGCTGGGTTGGAGATTAAAAAGCCTGGGTTCAAGACACGCTGATTAATTGTTCTCACTGTCAGGACATGTCTCCTTAATTTGAGATTGGCTTTCCTCCTTCATTAGTTTCAAGGAGAAAAACCAAATCCTCTTCAGTAAACTGAGAGAGGGATCTTGGAGGCCTAGTGGACAATCACTTAAATATGAGCCAGCCGTGTGCAGCAGCTGCCAAAAAAGACAACACAATTCTAGGCTGCATAAACAGAGGGATGGAATCAAGATCACGTGAAATGTTAGTAACACTTTATAATGCCTTGCTAAGACCACACTTGGAATACTGCATCCAATTTTGGTCGCCACGATGTAAAAAAGTTGTGGAGATTCTAGAAAAGAGTGCAGAGAAGAGCAACGAAGATGATTAGGGGACTGGAGGCTAAAACATATGAAGAACGGTCGCAGGAACTGGGTATGTCTAGTTTAATGAAAAGAAGGACCAGGTGTGACATGATAGCAGTCTTCCTATATCTCAGGGGCTGCCACAAAGAAGAGGGAGTCTAGCTCTTCTCCAAAGCACCTGAAGGCAGGACAAGAAGCAACGGGTGGAAACTAATCAAGGAGAGAAGCAACTTAGCACTAAGGAGAAATTTCCTGACAGTGAGAACAATTAAACTTGCCTCCAGAAGTTGTGAATGCTCCAATACTGAAAATTTTTAAGAAGAGATTGGACAACCATTCGTCTGAACTGTTACAGGGTTTCAGAGGTGGGTTCTAATTTTTTTTACTACCGGTTCTGTGGGTGTGGCTGATTTTGTGGGCATGGTTTGATGGTCATGTGACAATTCTTTAGGATTTAGCAGAGGTACTGGTCTACCAGGCTTTTAACTGCTTGCAGAGCTGTACTGGTCTACCCATTTGTTCTTGGAGGCACCGGTCTACCCATTTGTTTTTTGAGCGCACTGGTCTACCACCACACTGCCTTTTAACACTGATCAGCTGTAGGGCGGCCCTTTGAAGCCCCGCGGCAAGAGTTTAAACAGTTTTTTTCCTTCTAGCCGATCAGCTGGGACTCGGGATGGGAGGCAGCGAATAGATTGGGGGTGGGGCCAAATAAAAGGTAAGAATAACACGGGGGGGGCGGGGGGCGGGAGGACCCAGCTCCCGAACAAAGAGAACCAGTTCGGTGAAGTCATATCATCACCGCTACCGGCTCAGCCGAACCGGGCTGAATCCACCACTGCAGGTTTTCCTGCCTAAGCAGAGGGTTGGACTAGAAGACCTCCAAGGTCCCTTCCAACTCTGTTATTCCATTCCATTCCATTCCATTCCATTCCATTCCATTCCATTCCATTCCATTCTATTCTATTCTATTCTATTCTATTCTACTGTATTCTGTTCCTATTCCTATTCCATCCCATTCCATTCCAGATATTAGACAGATGCTGGAATGTGTCTTTGTCCACGAAGATGTGCAGGCCACGGTATTCTCTGCGACACTCTGTAAGAAGCCAAAGTTGGACTCTGAAGAAGCAGGATGGGAAAACGAGGGAGGCCTTTGAATTGTGTTGATTCGTGAGATAGTGTGCAAATTCTGCAGACAGACATGGGTGCTCTTTTGGGTGTGTGTTTCTGTTGCGTTTGTCTGCGTGGGTGTTTCCCCCTGCCTCCCTCCCTTCTTCTCACTTTGATCGCCCAAGGAAAAGCACAATCTTTGCACCTTTTGTCCCTCTGTGGGTTTTTACGCAGCGGCAGGGCTGAACATGTTTATCACTCCTGGAGCATCCCTGCCGCTTGGTTTATCTCTCCGAGCTTGGCGCTGAATTGGCGGATAGCTTTTCCCACCCTTCAGTCCCTTCATCCTTTCCCCCTCTGCTCCTCAGCTGACTCAGCTCGGGCGCCTTGCTGAGAGAGAACCACGTGGGAACGGGCCAGAGAAGGCCTTGACTCTGCTCCCCACAGCACTTGGAAGTGTCAGACATAAACTCTTTAACTCCAGAAACTCTTCGTCTCTCATCGGGTTTTTTTTTTTTTAATATGCAAAAAGACAACCGAAAAATTAAGAGCTCACCTACAGCTCAGAGCTATATATTGGATAACCATTTGTCTGAAGTGGTGTAGGGTTTCCTGCCTAAGCAGGGGGTTGGACTAGAAGATTGCTTAACGCATTGTAAGCCGCCCTGAGTCTCCGGAGAAGGGCGGCATATAAATCAAATTAAAAAAAAAAAAAAAAGATCTCCAAGGCCCTTCAACTTTGTTGTTCTGTTCTGTTCTGTTCTGTTCTGTTCTGTACTGTACTGTACTGTTCTGTTCTGTTCTGTTCTGTTCTGTTCTGTTTGTTCTGTTCTGTTCTGTTCTACTCTACTCTACTCTATTCCCTTTTCTACTCTACTCTACTCTACTCTACTCTACTCTATTCCGTATTCTATTCTACTCTACTCTACTCTACTCTATTCCCTACTCTACTCTACTCTACTCTACTCCCTATTCTATTCTACCCTACTCTACTCTACTCTACTCTATTCCGTATTCTACTCTACTCTACTCTACTCTACTCTACTCTACTCTACTCTATTCCCTTTTCTACTCTACTCTACTCTACTCTACTCTACTCTACTCTATTCCGTATTCTATTCTACTCTACTCTACTCTACTCTACTCTACTCTATTCCTACTCTACTCTACTCTACTCTACTCTACTCTACTCTACTCCTATTCTATTCTACCCTACTCTACTCTACTCTATTCCGTATTCTACTCTACTCTACTCTACTCTACTCTACTCTACTCTACTCTACTCTATTCCCTTTCTACTCTACTCTACTCTACTCTACTCTACTCTACTCTACTCTACTCTACTCTATTCCATATTCTATTCTATCTACTCTACTCTACTCTATTCTACTCTATTCTACTCTATTCCGTATCTACTCTACTCTACTCTACTCTACTCTACTCTACTCTACTCTACTCTACTCTACTCTACTCTATTCTGTACTGTTACTCCATTCCATTCCATTCCATTCGGTTCCGTTCCATATTCTATTCTATTCTATATTCTCTTCATCCCATCCCATCCCATTCCAATTTCCCTCACAGGTTATGCATGCAACTGAATTGTTATTTAATAACAGGAAACAAATCGAAAACGTAGCAATGGATATCAACATTCCTGTATCTCTAAATACAGGGAGTCCTTGACTTACAGCCTTTCACTTAGTGACCATTCAAAGTTATAACGGCACTGAAAAAAAGTGACTTAAACAAACGACTCGTTTGCCGACAGAAATTCGGGCCTCACTTGCCATCGTGAGTCGAGGACTACCTGTACCCTTCTGATCATTTGAGGAGGAAGGCGTGCTGAATATGTTTGCCACCTTGAATTATTTGTAAAAATAATTCCGCGCCTCCGCTGTTTTGCTTACCAGGGCTGCCTTAGAAGGTAAGCAGCTGAGCTTCAAATTGCTGTATTTTGAACGCTGTGCGCAAGCGCGTTAGGCACACGCACAAAGCACGTGCTCACAGAACTGGTTATTAAACTGGTTGGAGTCCACCACTGTGTCAGCGTTCCAATTTATGATCTCCTCCAGCGCTGACATGAATGAGAGAGGGAGAAGCTTTGCTTTAATGCTGAGATGAACTTTTATCTAGTTTCCTGCTCCTTAGTAGATAGCGTTACCTGGGAGATAGAGGGAGGGGGGAATTCCTGTGAATAGAAAGTGCCTGGGACGGAGAGATGGATCTGCACGATGGCCAATGAGACATTGGGGTTGAAGAACGGAAAGGGAGGGGTTTGGAAGGAGGTGTAGTTTTGGCTGCACAAGAGTTCAGGGATGACGTTGTTTCTATTCTTAAATAAAGAAAAGATTCATTAGAGACTTTGCGTTTGAGAATGAAGTTTATTTAAGATAGCACCGAAACGTGATACACTGATTGTGACCCACCCAGAGTCCTTTGCTAAGATGAGCAGCTAAAGAAATCAATCAAACAAACAAACAAACAGGAAAGAGAAAAGAAGGACTAGATGTGACATGATAGCAGTATTCCAGTATTTGAGGGGCTGCCACAAAGAAGAGGGGGTCAACGTATTCTCCAAAGCACCAGAAGGCAGGACAAGAAGCAATGGATGGAAACTACCGTATTTTTCGGAGTATAAAACACTCCGGATTATAAAACGCACCTACCTTTTTTGGGGAGGAAAACAAGAAAAAGAAATCTGCCTCTGCCTCCCAGCAATTTTGCCTCGTTGCAGCAAACAAACAGCCTGCTTTACTTTCATTTTCAGCATAGCTTGATTAGCACAAGAAAAAATAAAATCTGCTCCCAGCAATTTACCCTCATTGCAGCAAGCAGCAGAGGCACCAGCAAAACAGCTGAGAGTCGGGAGGCCGATTCAATCAACTTGTGCTAATTAGGCTGTGCTGAAGCTGAAATGGGCTGTTTCTGCTTGCTGCAAGGAGGTAAATTGCTGGGAGGCAGAGGCCAAAGGGTGGGGGCCAGTGGGTGGGTGGGGCTACTTTCGGTGAATAAAATGCACCCAAATTTTCACCCCCTTTTGGGGGGGGGAAAGGTGCATCTTATACTCTGAAATATACAGTAATCAAGGAGAGAAGCAACCTGGAATTAAGAAGAAACTTCCTGACAGAACAATTAAGCAGTGGAACACCTTGCCTTCAGAAGTTGTGAGTGCTCTATCACTGGAGATTTTTAAGTCTATACCATTAAGTCTGAAATGGTATAGGGTTTCTTGCGTGAGCAAGGAGTTGGACTAGAAGACGTCTGAGGTCTATTCAATCAGCTCTATTCTGATTGAAACAAATAAATTCAGCTTCTTTACATGATTCTTAAATTCTAGCATACCACTTCTGGAGGAAAGGTAGGGAAAAGAAAAGAAAAAGAAGCATTGACTTCTGAGTGCAACCTCTGTTGCAGTAGAATAAGGCATTCGCATCAAATCACAGCTTTTTGCTTTTCCATAATACTATGAACAAGTCATTTTTATAATGATAGAATAGAATAGAATAACAGAGTTGGAAGGGACCTTGGAGGTCTTCTAGTCCAACCCCCTGCCCAGGCAGGAAACCCTACACCACTTCAGACAAATGGTTATCCAACATCTTAAAAATTTCCAGTGTTGGAGCATTGACAACTTCTGGAGGCAAGTTGTTCCACTGATTAATTGTTCTCACTGTCAGGAAAGTTCTAAGTTGTTTTTCTCCTTGATTAGTTTCCACCCATTGCTTCTTGTCCTGCCTTCAGGTGCTTTGAAGAATAGTTTGACTCCCTCTTCTTTGTGGCAGCCCCTGAGATATTGGAACACTGCTATCATGTCTCCTCTAGTCCTTCTCTTCATCAAACTAGACATACCCAGTTCCTGCAACCGTTCTTCATATGTTTTAGCCTCCAGTCCCCAAATCATCTTTGTTGCTCTTCTCTGCACACTTTCAAGAGTCTCAACATCTTTTTTACATCATGGCGACCAAAACTGAATGCAGTATTCCAAGTGTGGCCTTCCCAAGGCATTATAAAGTGGTATTAACACTTCACGTGATCTTGATTCTATCCCTCTGTTTATGAAGCCCAGAACTGTGTTGGCTTTTTTGGCAGCTGCTGCACACGGATGGCTCATATCTAAATGGTTGTCCACTAGGACTCCAAGATCCCTCTCACAGTTACTACTATTAAGCAAGGTACCACATATATGGTAGCTGTGCATTTTGTTTTTCTTCCCTAAATGTAGAACCTTGCTTTTTTCAGACTTTTTTCACTGTTGATTAGACTGATCTATCGGTCTAATCTGTAAAACCCAAAGTCAGAGTTGCATTCTTTTCCACATCAAGCAAGAAGCTCAGAAGTGGTTTCCACATGGAAACAAAAGTATTTATGTTCTTTTCTTTAATCAAAGTAGTCAATTTTGCCATTTCAGCCAACTCCATCAACTTCTGCAACCATTCGTCCATGCTAGGAATCGAAGTGTCCTTCCATTTTTGCACAGACAATAGTCTTGCTGCAGTCAACTGATTTTTTAAGCAGTCTACAAGCTTGTAAAAAAAAAACCCACCCAAAAGCCCTTGTAATCTAGCATCCTGACTCACCCTAGGGATAAGCAACTGTCTTTGGGGAACACACAAGCACAGACAGAGCAACAATCCTGCTGTCGATGACTCAGGGATAATCAAAAGCGATCAAAATAGCTTAATCTCCAGCAAATGCACCCAGATCTTTTAAAACTGCGTAAATAGGTTTCCCAACTTTGCTTTTACCCTTTCAATTCCAGACTTCAGCTGTGCACTTTGTTCTCCGTCACACTTAGAAAAGCTTAGAAATACGAAAAGTTATTCAAGTTCTAGCTTTGTGCAAACTCTTGGAAGACCCAGGAAGCTGTCGGTTGGACACCAAAAAGGCAGGTCCAAAAGTGAGGACTGTGGAAAGTTTTAAAACTCCTTTCAAGGTGCAGGAAATGCGATGGTCTTAGAGATGAAGTAAACTACAAAGAAGAGGAAGTCAATTTATTTTCCAAAGCACCAGAAGGCAAGGCAAGAAGAAATGGTTGGAAACTAGCCAAGGAGAGAAGCAACTTAGAACAAAGGAGAAAGATATGAAGAACAATTGGAGGAATTTGGTATGGCTAGTCTAATGAAAAGAAGGACTAGGGGGGGCATGATAGCAGTGTTCCAATATCTGAGGGGCTGCCAGAAAGAAGAGGAGGTCAACCAGAGGTGGGTTTCAGCAGGTTCTGACCAGTTCTGGAGAACCAGTAGTGGAAATTTTGAGTAGTTCGGAAAACCGATAGTAAAAATTCTGACTGGCCCCACCCCCATCTATTCTCTGCCTCCCGAGTCCCAGCTGATCAGGAGGGAATGGAGATTTTACAGTATCCTTCCCCTGGAGTGGGTGGGAATGGAGATTTTACAGAATCCTTCCTCTGCCATGCCCACCAAGCCACGCCACACCCACCAAGCCACGCCCACAGAACCGGTAGTAAAAAAATTTGAAACCCACCACTGAGGTAAACTTATTTGTTGTGGCCCACCAGCGGCCAGCGGATCTGGCAGCAGAGTTGGACAGTGAGGAGGTTGGGGAGGAACATGGGCCAGTCCTGGAGTCTGGGGAAGGCTCGGACGAGGGCTCTGCGTTGAGGCAGAGAGGGGGCCAAGGCCTTCTGGCAGTTATCAGCTGCCTTCGGAGCTAGACAGCAGTGAGGCAGAGGAACATCTGGAGCCTGTTCCCAGTGCGCGCATGCGCAGAGCTGCCAGAAGAAAAGAACAGCTAAGAAATCAGGGTGGACTTGGGAGTAAGGCCACAAGTGGATGATGAATGGCCCCTCCCAGAGGGAATAAAAGAGGAGCGAAAGGGGAGTGGGCTTTTGCAGGAAACAATTCATTCGTTCAGTCGTTCGGTTCAGGAATGTGAAGATCTGTCCGTGAATCTCAGAGACGCTGTGCCAAGTCTTTCCTTGCACAGCACTGCGTTTGGAAAATATTTACATGGCCTCTCTCCAAGGTAGATAAGGTCTGTGGTCATAAATTCACCTTTGAAAGACTGTTTGCCAGGCCTTTGCTGAAGGTGAAGGAGAGGAATTCACATCTATTTAATAAAAGGGGTTTTGTTGGGACCAGGATTCTGCTCAGTTCTTTTTGGGGAAGCCTAGGTGAGAATACAATTCTCCAAAGCACCAGAAGGCAAGACAAGAAATAATGGATGGAAACTAACCAAGGAGAGAAGCAAACTAGATGTAAAGAGAAATTTCCTGACAGTTAGAACAATTAATCAGTGGAACAGCTTGCCTCCAGAAGTTGTAGGTGCTCCATCACTGGAAGCTTTTAAGAAGAGATTGGACAATCATTTGTCTGAAATGGTATAGGGACTCCTGCTTGAACAGGGGGTTGGACTAGAAGATCTCCAAGATCCCTTCCAATTATGATGATGTTCTATATTTTAAGCTATTTGCCTTGGTCTGCTCTTTAGAGGGGAGCAAAGCTGTTAGGTTTAAAAGAAGGGATTTCATTGTACAATGAAAGGGACGTGGTGACTCAGTGGCTAAGACGCTGAGCTTGTCGATCAAAAGGTCGGCAATTCAGTGGTTCGAATCCCTAGTGCCGCGTAACGGGGTGAGCTCTCGTTACTTGCCCCAGTTTCTGCCAACCTAGCAGTTCGAAAGCACGTAAAAAATGTAAGTAGAAAAATAGGAACCACATTGGTGGGAAGGTAACAGTGTTCCGTGTGCCTTTGGCATTTAGTCATGCCGGCCACATGACCACGAAGATATCTTCGGACAGCGCTGGCTCTTCGGCTTTGGAACGGAGATGAGCACCGCCCCCTAGAGTCGGGAACGACTAGCAGATATGTGCGAGGGGAACCTTTACCTTTACCTTAATTGCACAATTCCATTACAGAAAGACCAAAAAGAACGGAAAAGGTCAATTCATCTCCCATTGTAAAAGTTTTGATTTCAAGAACTGTCTGAAAAGAGACAGTTGGGGCAAAATCAAGCAGACAAATAAGATAAATTTGTTTTAAACGCTCGGTCTCAAAATTCAAAGCGTTGTTGTTGTGTTCAGAGGTAACCGTTCTACAGAAACAAGAGATTTCCTGCTGAGGCCAAGCATAAATTTTAATTATACGAGGTTTAACTGTATTTTAAAAAAGCAAAGAGTTCATTAACACTAAACCGTACGAGTCAATCTCGCCCTTAAAACCTTGGTTGTAAAATGGAAGGAAATAAATGCGGATTCAAACATCAACATAGAATAGTTTCTAAATGAATTTGTGGGGTTTGGGGTTTTTTTTTTTTTTTTTTGCATTTTGAGAATAATTTTGTTCATATTTTGTTTCATATTAAAGTAATTATATTAATATTAATAATTAAATTCCTTTCAGTTCACTCTAAATTTCCTCAAGATTTCAACCTTATCCCCTGAGTTGGTACAAATGAATTCTTACTTTAGAATAATCCTCTGTGAAGGAATATGTGGGGTTTACTTCTGGGTAGATCCGCCATAAATTCCTGAGGAATGAGAACACAAACAGTGCGCAGGTATTCCTCAACTTACAACCATTCACTTAGCAACCGTTCTAAGTTACAACAGCATTGAAACAGTGGGTTATGATCACTTTTCCAGACTTACGACCGATGCAGCCTCCCCATGGTGAATAAAATTCAGATGCTTGACAACTGGTTCATATTTATGACGGTTGCAGTGTCCCCCTCATGTGACCCCCTTTTAAGACCTTCTGACAAGCAAAGTCAAGGGGAAGCCAGATTCACTTAACAACCGTGTCACTAATTGAACAAATTCAGTGGTTCACTTAATTGTGGCAAGAAAGGTCATAACTCACTTAACAGCAACAAATTTGGGGCTCAGTTGTGGTTGTAAGTTGAGAATTACCCGTATTATGTTGAAACAAATGCTTGTATTTTTTGTTGCCCCTCTGGGTGACTCAAATGGCTAATGCTCTTGGCATTCTTTGCAGCTGTCAAAACCACAAACAGGAATAAAAAATGAAGGCAATAATACAGCGGAGAAACATGAATGAAAAATAGAAAACAGTGATGTGAGGTAGGAAAAGTGGAGATGAATTGTTTTCAGTGACGGAAAAGATTCTGTTCGATGCAATGAAGGCACCAAGCTGATCTTCTGAGGGAAAGGCATTGCAAATCAGAGAAGTGCTAAGAAAAAAGGCCTTCCTAAGATTATATTTATATATATATATATTTGTTTTCTGAGGTTTTCGCGGGTGTTTGTATGTAGGTCTTTGGTTATTCGGGTCTTCTCCCACATAAAATTGGAAGTGTCTTGGTGACGTTTCGACGAAGTCTCATTTGTCATCTTCAGGCTGGTGTTTTTGGCTTCGTGCTTCTAGGAGCAAGCTTGTGCTCCTAGAAGCACGAAGCCTAAAACACCAGCCTGAAGATGACGAATGAAACTTCGTCGAAATGTCACCAAGACACTTCCAATTTTACGCAGGAGAAGACCCGAATAACCAAAGACCATATATATATATATACACATTGTCCCCAGAGAGAGAAATATCTGCCTCTAGCTAGGATTGAACTCACAGCCTCCTGATTGTGAGGCAACAGCTCCACCTCTAGGCCACAGCACCATTCCTTTGCAAAGATAAAACCCCAGTAACCAATAATTCCTCACCCCCTGATGACAAGATCAAACACTTGATGGGTTCCGTACCACCCTGGGATCTCCAGGCCTGCTGGCCAAGCCATGTCTTAAGGATCTTTTTTGGAAGAGTATCAAGGTGGGGACCAATCTTATCTCCACAGCGATGGTGTTCCACAGGAAGGGATCCACCATAGAGAAGGCCCTTCTTCTCGGTCTCACCAGATGGACTTCCTTCTCACCAGATGGACAACCAGTTCAATATGAGCCAGCAGTGTGCAGCGGCAGCCAACAAAGCCAATGCAATCCTAAATTGCATTAACAGAGGGATACAATCAAGATCAAGGGAGGTACTAATACCACTCTATAAAGCCTTAGTAAGACCACACCTAGAGTACTGCATCCAGTTTGGTCATCCCACTATAAAAAAGATCTTGAGACCACTGGTGGGTTTCAAATTTTTTTACTACCGGTTCTGTGGGTGTGGTTTGGTGGGCGTGGCATGGCTTGGTGGGCGTGGTAGGAGAAGGATTCTGTAAAATCTCCATTCCCTCCCCACTCCAGGGAAAGGTTACTGCAAAATCCCCATTTCCTCCCAATCAGCTGGGACTCGGAGGCAGAGAATAGATGGGAGCGGGGCCGGTCAGAGGTGGTATTTACCGGTTCTCCAAACTACTCAAAATTTCCGCTACCGGTTCTCCAGAACTGGTCAGAACCTGCTGAATATCACTTCTGGTTGAGTCTCCAGAAAGAGTGCAGAGAAGAGCAACCAAGATGATGAGGGGACTGGAGACTAAAACATATGAAGAACGGTTGCAGGAACTGCGCCTGGCTAGTCTAGTGAAGAGAAGGACCAGGGGACACATGATAGCAGTCTTCCAATATTTGAGGGGCTGCCACACAGAGGAGGGGGTCAAGCTGTTTTCCAAAGCACCTGAAGGCCAGACAAGGGACAATGGATGGAAACTGACCAAGGAGAGATTCAACCTAGAAATGAGGAGGAACTTTCTGACAGTGAGAACAATCAACCAATGGAACAGAAGTTGCCTTCGGAAGTGGTGGGAGCTTCATCACTTGAGACTTTCAGGAAAAGATTGGACTGCCATTTGTCAGAAATGGTGTAGGGTCTCCTGCTTGATGACCTATAAGGTACCTTCCAACTCTGTTAATTCGTTATCCTTCAGAGAGGAGTCCTATAATATCCCCTGCCTTCCGGCTCTGGTGGGTCACGTTGATATGGCTTGGCAAAGAACACCAGAAGATCTTGAGGCTGGAACAGGCTGAGGCCACATCTAATCTGGAACTCGTGTGTCATGTGGTGGCCAAACAGATGCATCCAGAAAAGAAACAATGGTGGACAAATGGACACTCGGCCTCTTCTGCAGCTATTCCCTAGCAGCTGATCTTCAAGGCAGGCCATCTGTGGTTTTATAGGATGTGTGTGTGTGTAAACAGCCATCAAGTTGAATAGCCTCTTCTCCAGACAACATCTGTTGCCTCTTGCTGGGAATCTTGAGATATTTCATAGCGCCAATTGGTCCCATCACACACTGCAGTACTTCCTTCTGTTGTCCTGTTATTTAGCTTCCCCCCCATTCTATCAATGCTGACCAATGCTGTAAGAAAATCTATGGAACATATTACCATCTATGGTGGACATGCCCGGCAGCAAAGAAATTTTGGACAAATATAAAGAACTGGCTAGAGAAAATAACAGACCAACCAGGGGTGGGTTCTAAGATTTTTTTACTACAGGTTCTGTGGGCATGGCTTATTTTGTGGGCGTGGCTTGATGGTCATGTGACAATTCTTTAGGATTTAGCAGAGGTAATGGTCTACCAGGCTTTTAACTGCTTGCAGAGCTGTACCGATCTACCCATTTATTTTTTGCAGGCACTGATCTACTCATGTATTTTTGCAGGCACTGGTCTACTCATTTGTTTTCTTTTAATACTGATCAGCTGTAGGGCGGCCCTTTGAAGCCCCGCGGCAAGAGTTTAAACAGTTTTTTTCCCCTCTAGCCATCAGCTGGGACTCAGGAGGCAGCAATAGGTTGGGGGTGGGGCCAAATAAAAGGTAAGAATAACGCGGGGGTGGGGGTGGGGCAGAACTGGTTCGGTGACGTCATATCGTCACCGCTACCGGCTCGGGAGAACCGGGCCGAACTGGGAGGAACCCACCACTGAGACCAACCAATAGAAAGAAAACTGGAAACATTTTTACTAGGAATATTCACGAGAACATACACCAAAGAAATAAAATATCTGATTTTACACATCATAACAGCAGGTTGGGGTTCGGGTTGGGGTTGGGGTTCGGGTTCGGGTTGGGGTTCGGGTTCGGTTTTGTGCAAATAACATATGCACAAAAATTGCTTAATGCATTGTAAGCTGCCCTGAGTCTCCAGAAAAGGGCGGCATATAAATCAAACCAATAAATAAATAAATAAATAAATAATGGAAACAAGAAGAAATACCAACAGATGAAGAAGTGATAAAAAATTTTTTTAGAATGTGCTGAGATGGACAAGTTAACAAAAGTTATTAAAGAAAAGGAGGAGACAGATTATTATATAATTTGGAATAAATGGTATGAATGGCTTGAGACCAGAAATTAAAAATAACATAAACAGGGGAGAAAGCAAAATGTAAAATATGTATACAATAAATATACAAAAATGTATAAAATTAAGGTTACTAGGGTTAGAAAATACATTGTAACCAAACAAAAAGAGGATAAAGAAGAAAATGAAATAATATGAGAGATATGGGGGGGAAGATATAGAAAGGAAAGAAGACCACGAAGAAAAGAGGATATATTTATATGTTGTATGTTATGTTTTTGTCATACTGTGTCATAATAAAATAATAATTTTTTTTAAAAAATGCTGACCAATACTTTGAGATCCATTATTATCAAATGAATAACACCGTATATCTGTAGAAAAGCAGGAAGAATCGGGAGAGTATATCAATGGAGGGAGGGAGGGAGACTCCAGGATGTTGGCTTGCAAGGGAGATGGATATAGAGCAGTATTTCTCAAATTCAGTGATTTAAAGATCCGTGCACATCAACTTAAATTGATAAAATTTAAGTTGATGTGCACGTAAATCAAATTTAAAAAAACAAACAAACTCCCAGAACTCCATGGGGTTGGGGCAGTGGTGAAATCCATTTTTTTTTCCTACCTTTCTGTGGGCATGGCTTGATGGGCGTGGCAGGGGAAGGATACTGCAAAATCTCCATTCCTGCCCCGCTCCAGGGGAAGGATACTGCAAAATCCCCATTCCCTCCTCACTCCTGGGGGAAGGATATTGCAAAATCTCCATTCCCACCCCAGCCAGAGTTGATATTTGCCAGTTCTCCGAACTACTCAAAATTTCCACTGCCAGTTTTTCCGAACTGCTCAAAATTTCCGCTACGGGTTCTTCAGAACCTGTCAGAACCTGCTGGATTTCATCCCTGGTTTGGGGGAATTCTGGGAGTCGATGTCCATGCATCAATTAAACAGTGCTCTAGACCAGGGGTCTCAAAGCTTTGCAACTTTAAGACTTGTGGACTTCAAGTCCCAGAACTCAATGGGGTTGGGGGAATTCTGGGAGTTGAAGTCCATGCCTCATTAAACAGTGCTGTAGACCAGGGATCTCCAGCCTTGACAAGTTTAAGACTTGTGGACTTCAACTCCCAGAGTTCCTCAGCCAGAACCCACCCCTGCTGCAAGCCCTGGAGTTTTAAGTTATATACCTTTGATAGAAAAGGATAAACAGCCCTGACTTTTGAAAGTCAGTCAGTCAGTCAGTCAGTCAGTCTCTCACTCACTTTCTCTTGCTCACTCGCTTTACCTCTCTCTTTTTCTCTCTAACCCTCTCTTTCTCTCTCCCTCTCCTCTCTCCCTCCCTCCACCTTCTTCTTCTTCTTCCTCTTTCTCGCTCTTTCTCCTTCCTTTGCACTCCCAACCACCTCCCTCCCTCTCTCTCTCCCTCCCTCTCTCTCCCCCTCCCTCCCTGAATAGCCTGATCTGAGCAGAGGCAGAGGGCTGAAATTTTTAGCTCTCTGGGGTGTGAAAAGAAAGTAGACATATGAAAGCTAGCCAAGGCTTAACAGATCTTTTTTCTTATGTTTTGGTGCCAAATATATATATATATATTATATATATATATATATGTAAAATAGAACCTCTGAATTTTCAAAGTTTCTCAGTCAGCTTTGGTGGCCTGATCAGTAGGGTTTAGGAGGAGAATTTAGACTTGGCCAACTATAGTTGATTGAAAGGAAAGCTAATTAGCGCTGGACCTTACAACAAGAGAGAATGTCTCAGAAAGCACTTGTCGGGAAGAAATCAGCTAATCCTTTTTGGCTGTGTCATTTTAGGAATAAGAGTTCACCTGGAAGAGAGCCTAAATCCCATCATCAAGAAAGGAAATGGCGGACTGATTCTGTCGTGATTAGGAACCAACTATTAATGTCTCCAACCCAAACAATCCATGGCCCATCATAACTTCTGCATGTATTAGATAGGTCTTCCAATCTAATTATAAGCAAGGGTTGGGATCCACCCCATAAATTGGAATTCCCCTTAGAGCCTGTTGGAAGAAACATCCTTCTAGGTTCTGCTCCAAGTGGGGAAAAAGACACTGGAAACATGGAGATTGCTTGGAAAGATGGTTTAATGGTGGACAGGATCACATGGCTTGAGTTCCTGAACAGAAAAAGGGGGCAGATACAGTGAGTCCCCGGGTTTTATGCTCTCTCTGGCTTTGAACTTCCTGGGGCCCAGAAAGAGTACTCTGATTGGTTGTCAGACTCCCAGGGGGTGGGGGCCTTGCTGGCTGATGGTCACATGTGCTTCCCAGGTCACATGTGGTGAGTTTCTGCTGCTATTGTGTAGAGGGCTAATCCTATCTTTGTTGGATCTTTGGCAATTCCCACTATGGCTCTGCCTGAAGGAGGTAGATCTTTGTTATGTAGAATAGACTGGCCCAAGCCTTAATGGCCCATTGACAAAGGGGGGGGGGCAGGAAGGTGGGAGCTGCTTCAAAACATGCTTATCCCAGGGAAATATAATATTCTGCCTTTTTTTCATATTTCTTAAAATATTTCACTCTTCCAGGAAAGAGGTGGGTGCTAACTTCCTACAAGCCCCTGGCTTGAGCCTTCCCCATCGAAAGTGTTGGAAGAAATGTCCATCTGGGTTCAGTTCCAAGTGGGGAGAAAGACACTGGAAACATGGGGACTGCTTGGAAAGATGGTTTAATGGTGGACAGGACCACATGGTTTTGAGGTCCTGGGCAAAAAGGCAGATGGGTGAGAGAGAGATTTATACCCTCTGTTGGGCTTTGAATTTGAGTTTGTATTCTGATTGGTTGTCAGGCTCCCATGGGGCCATGCAGGGGTAACTTTGTAGGTTGTCTTTTGAGTCCCAGGCTTGGTTGAGCCTTGCTGGGTGATGCAATCTCCCCAGGTGCCATGTGGTGAGTTCTGTTGCTAGATGGATAAAGGGCTAATCCTACCTTTGTTGGATGTTGGGTGAGGGCCTTTGCTTATGAATAGACCTAGCTGTCTCTTTATCTCTTAAGTGCTGACATCTGCTGTGGGCTATTGAGAATGTAGGGGCTATTAAGAGTGAGTCTGCTTCCTGCCTAAAAACATGTTTCTCCCTTTCTCATCCAGGGAGGTATAATATTCTGCCTTTTTAATATTTCCTAGAATATTTCATTTTCCTAAGAGAGGGGTGGGTGCTAACTTCTTACAAAAGGTATCAGGTTCCTTCCAGATGAATTGTCTAGTCTAGTGAATAGAAAGGATTAGGGATGACAAGAGAGCAGGCTTCCAATATTTGAGTGGCCACCCCAAAGAAGTTCCTTCCAGATGAATTGGTAAATCCTGCCTTAGCCACAAAAGGCAGCTGGGTGGCATTGGACCAATGACCAGGAGAGGGTGAGTTCTAGTCCCACCTTAGTCAATAAAGCCAGCTGAATGACATGGCCAGGAGAGGGTGAGTTCTAGTCCCACCTTAGATATAAAAGCCAGCTGGGTGACTTTGGGCCAGTCCCTTTCTCTCAACCCGCCCCACCTCACAGACTTATTGTTGGGTGGAAAATTAGAAAGAAGAAAGAGTATTGTATTTGACTTATTTATAAAAGTAATAAAAGCAAGCAAGAAAAAAAGAACCAAAGAAAAAGAGAAAAGAAAAGAAAGAGAAAAGAAAAGAAAAGAAAAGAAAAAGAAAAAAAAGAAAGAGAAAGAGAAAGAAAGAAAGAGTGAAAGGTGGATTAAAGGTGGATTAAAAATCTTATCAATAAATAGAATAAATATTTAAGCCAAAAACATTCCCCTCCCTTTAGAACAGAACTGAACAGAACACAGAACAGAACAGAACAGAACAGAGTAGCAGAGTTGGAAGGGACCTTGGAGGTCTTCTAGTCCAACCCCCTGCTTAGACAGGAAACCCTATACCACTTCAGACAAATGGTTATCCAACATCTTCTTTAAAACTTCCAGTGTTGGAGCATTCACAACTTCTGGTGGCAAGTTGTTCCACTGGTTAATTGTTCTGTCAGGAGATTTCTTTGGTTCATTTCCTTTTGGTGACAAACCCATAATGTTCTTGAGGACAACCCAACAGTTGGGGTTACAAAAGTCTGGTTTCGGGGTGGGTGGGGTGGAGTTGAGGTGGGAGGGGAGACGCTTCTCACAGAACCCCCCCCCCATTTCCTTTAATTTTCTGATACCGGTTGGGGAAAGGAGAAGGCCGGGAAGCCAAGGAGCCCCCCCGGGGGGGTCCATCCTGCCCCACAAGGGGGGGGGGGGGCTGGCAGGGCGGAATAGTTTCTCCTTTTGCAACAGCTGCAGGTTTAAGAGCCTCTATTCCAAGGTCTCAGCCCCAGAGAGAGAAATTTGATTCCGAATTGCAAGGAGTCTCTTGGAAATCTGTTCCAGCCAGAGATCCACTTTCAGCGGCAGAAAGGCTGCTCTGTGGAAGCTTTCTATTTGCTCTTTGTATTCGCCTGGAGAAGCTGCTGCTCCTTGAAATATGAGACACTTTTGACTGACTGACACTCTCTCTCTCTCTCTCTCTCTCTCTCTCTCTCTCTCTCCCTCCCAATCTCCTCCTCCTCCTCCTCTTCTTCTTCTCCTCCTCCTTTCTTCTTCCTCTTCCTCTTCCTCCTCCTCCTCCTCCTTCTTCTCCTCTTTGTCTTCTTCTCCCAATTCTTCCTCCTCCTCTTCTTCTTCCTCCTTTACTTTCTTCTTCCTTCCTTTCTCATTCTTTTTCTCATTCTCTTTTTCTGTCTTGTTCTGTCTTCTCCTCTCTCATTCTTTAATTCTCTTTCTCTCTCTTTCTCTCTCCCCACCCCATCTCTCTTTTTCTCTCTGTCTCATACACACACACACACACACACACACACACCAGTGGTGGGTTTCAAATTTTTTTACTACCAGTTCTGTGGGCGTGGCTTGGTGGGCGTGGCTTGGTGGGCATGGCAGGGGAAGGATACTGTAAGATCTCCATTCCCTCCCCAATCCAGAGGAAGGTTATTGCAAAATCCCCATTTCCTCCCTATCAGCTGGGACTCAGGAAGCAGAGAATAGATGGGGGCGGGGCCAGGGGTGAAATGCTCCTGGTTTGGACCAGATCGCCTGATCCGGTAGCAATGGCGGCGGGTGGTTTGGAGAACCGGTAGCAAAAATCCCTGCCCCCCTCCCCATGCCCAGCTGAGCTGCACGATCATCAGAGGCTTTTTTTTTTTTTTACTTTAAAAAGCATTTTTTCTACAACTTCCGTGGAAAAAATGCTTTTACGCGTGGCTCAGCTGGGATCGTCAGAGCCTTTTCAAAGCATTTTTTTCTGCAACCTCTTCCGCGGAATACTGTATACTTGCATGGCCCTATCTTGGCTTGATATGAAGGCACAGCCCCATTCTTGGAAGGGAAATGGTTCTCTATTCACAACCACAATTTCGGGCACCTGAATTTCCATTGCTCTGCAAGGAGTCTATGGGGATTCTCCGTCATCCAGGTCGTGGTTGTCCCAAAGGTGATTTTTCAGGAGGCAACTGGACTTTCTTGTTTTGTCTTTTGAAGATGTTTTGCTTCTCATCCAAGAAGCTTCCTCAGCTCTGGATAGTGAGAAATGGAAGGATTTATCCTCCTTGCAGACAGCTGGTTGTTAGGAAATTGTTATTACCCAACTGGTTGGTCAGGAAATATATAAACCAACACTGTGTGTTTGTAACTAAATGTATTATGTAGCTTTAAAAACTGTGTTGCATCATCCTGCATCCTGATTGGCTGAGCTCTGTAGCCAATGTACTTAAGGAATGGTGTCGTGTCCGCACAAACCATAATTCAGCTCTTAAGGAGAGCTGAATTATGGTTTGTGTGGACACTTACACCATTTTACCTGCTGATATGCTGTAACTCTATATTTGATCTCTCTGCATGATCATTGCTTGATCATGGTTATTTATTGCTTCTCTAATATTTATTGACTGTTTTTATATTGAACTGTGTTCCTGAATGAAACTAAAGAAGATCTGTTTTTATTGTATTTTTCTACAACTGGTAAGAAGACTTTGTATATTGGAAAATATCCCTGGACTGATCTTTATCTCACTGTATATGTGTATGACTTGGAATGTTTTTCGGACTATGATTTTGCTTTTTCCCTAAAAGTAAAATATTATCAAAACCCAGTTTGTTTGTATGTGAACTGTTATTATCCACAATCATTCTCAGACGTTTTCGTGCGTAAACGCAAAGGGTACTCTGCTCAGTAACCCACAACATCGGTTATTAGCTAGAATATCCTTAACACTGGTCATTTGCATTCTTTTTTAGAGAGTCGTTGAGGCTACTTGGAGGTTTTGTCTGTGTCCTCAGGGTCACCTGTGTAGTGCAAGTGGTTTCTGTAGTCTGCAATTTTTCTGGAAATCCGTTCATACTCTGTTAAGGATATTGTTGTTGTGTCACCAACCAGCAGAGTGTAGAGCACAGAGAAACGTTGCTGAGAGCAATGAATAAGAGATGTGCAAACTGGTTTATCAAAAGTTTATAGTGAAAACACAATCTCATAGTCTTTAAATCAATCCAAGTCTTTGCCAGTTAAATCAGTCCAGTGATACAAAAACTCTTCTTACCACACAAACAGTAGTTGGTTAGAATAACAAACTCACTCTGGTTCATTTTTCTACAACCTCTTCCGATGAAAAAATGTTTTTAAAAGTAAAAAAAAAAGCCTCTGATGATCGCGCGGCTCAGCTAGGATCATCAGAGGCTTTTCAAAGCATTTTTTTCTGCAACCTCTTTGGCTGATCCCAGCTGAGTTGCCTGATCGGCAGAGGCTTTTCAAAGCATTAGAAAAAATGCTTTGAAAAGTAAAAAAAAATAAAAATAAAAAGTTGGCCACGCCCACCCAGTCACATTATCCCCCCACCAAGCCACGCCCACAGAACTGGTAGTAACAAATTTTACATTTCACCCCTGTGCAAGGTGGCAGCGTATCTGATGATCTTTTTTTGCCACAGTTGTTAAGTGAATCACTGCGGTTGTTAAGTGGATCATGCAGTTGTTAAGTGAATCATGTGGTTGTTAAGCAAATCCGGCTCCCTCCTCTGACTTTGCTTGTCGGAAGCTGGCTGGGAAAGTCACTGATGGTGCCTGCAAAACACAGATTTTCATTATCACATCATAACGATCTATCTGATCTGCCGAATTAGCCAACGTCGGGGAAAAAAAAATCGGCCAACTATCTTTGGATGGATTGAATGAGTTTATACATGTTTGATTATTTCTGTTTGTCTTGAATGTCTCAATTTCCTGGCTAGGGCAAACCAATGAAAAAACTGTTGCAATGCTTTTTTTCTTTCTTTCTTTTTTTTTTTAATAAAGATGATTCTCAAAAAAAAGCCAAGCTGATATTTTTATATTCCACAGCTACAGAAGGAATTTTTTCACCTGTTATTAATAACTGACAAATTTGGAGATGGAAATGTAATTGAAACGCCGGAAAGAACCCTTCCAGAGAAAAAAGCAGAGAAGGAAGGGGGGGAAAAATCCATTTCTAATTAAAACTCTTTTTTGGAATTCCAAGGAATCAAAATTATAATTACTGGTCCTGGAAGCTGTCCAGACATTAATAGAGTCCCTTTAACCTTGGAGAAACCTTACAGGAGATTTAAAAAAAAATATGTGCAGTTTAGACATTGGGAATTTAGATGCATTGCAGAAAGTAAAGTTTCTCTTTGAGTTTGAAGAGGGGAGAAATTTTGAACGAGTCTTGGTGCAAGGTCTAGAGTTAGAGCCAGAGGATAATATTACAAGTAGTTCTCAACTTATGTCCAGTCACTTAGCAACCGTTTGAAATTACGACGGATCTCCCTGGAGCTATTTAAGATCTAGATTTGAAGCTCTGATGGTTCTCCCTCACTGGTGGCATGCTGCTGGTTTAACAACCGGTTCGGTGAGCGCACTCTTTGCGCGCGGCGCGCATGTGCCTAAGGCGCTTGCCTGCAGCGCTGAAAATGGAGTATTTAGAAGCTCAGCTGCTTACCTTCCAAATCAGCAACGGTAAGTAGAACAGCGAGGGTGGGGGGAAATCAGCTGTGTTGCACGATTGAGATGAACTACAAAGCAAGAAATAAAGGACAGGATAGAGTCGGGGCGGGTGGGCGGGGCCAACTGATCATCAGAGCTACTGGTTTGCCTAAACTGGTCCGAACCGGCTGAATTCCACCTCTGTTCTCCCCGCTGTCACGTGACTGCATTTTGGGAGCTGGCCAATCACACTTTGGAAAAAGTGCAAAGAAGAGCAACTAAGAAGATTAAGAGACTCAACCATACGAAGAACGGTTGCAGGAATTGGGTTTGGCCAGTCTAGAGAAAAGAAGGACTAGGTGGGACATGATAGAGAAGTGATGGCTAACCTTTTTGACATCGCGTGCCAGGAAGGGGGCGGGGGGCGGGGGAGGTTCGCGTGCACGCGTACGCACACCCATAATTCTATGCGCCCCACCCTGCACATGTGACTCCCCCTCCCGCTCCTAGCACGCAATGGCCCTGTAGGCCTGTTTTTCTTTCTCACCTGGCTCCAGATCCTCTCTATGCATCTGGGGAGGGCGAAAACAGCCTTCCCCAGCCCCTCGGAGGCTCCCCGGAGGCCCAAAACAGTCCGTTTCCCAACTTCTGGTTGGACAGGAAGTGTCTTTTTTGCTGTCCCCAGCCTCCAGAGACTCCGACGCATGTGCGCCGGAGCTGAACTGGCGTGCCAGGCAACATGGCTCTGCATGCCGCCTGTGGCACGCGTGCCATAGGTTCACCATCACGGGTATAGGACTTATGGAGGCCTTAGCTCACACCACATTGTATTTTTTAGAAGTGCGGAAATGTGAGTAAATACGTAGGTGTTAATCAGATCTTCTGTACATATAAACTGTAATTAGATAAATGTAATTTTGAGCAAGATTAAATAAAATTGCTTGCTCTGGGCTTCCTCATTGCTTTTTCTATGTTTTGGCAACTTTGAGGAGGATAAATTCCATCTTTGGAAAAAGCAACCCGAAAACGTTGCCTCTGGCTTCATCAACAGAAAAACAGTCAATGTGGTTACTGAATTAATCCATTTTCTGAGTTCGCACAATACTTTCCCCTGAATCTTGAACTAATGAAGCAGGTTGAATTCACAAGCTGCAAAAAGACCGATCAAAGATAATACCAATTTTACCATGAGCTGAAAATACAACTGCAAAACCTTTCATGGATGTTCAAGTAAACCTCGGCTTATGACCGCGATGGAGCCGAAAATTTGCTTGGCTGAGCGAGACAGTTGTTAAGTGAGTTTTGCCCCCATTTCTTGCCACAGTTGTTAAGCGAATCTAGCTTCCCCACTGAATTTGCTTGTCAGAAGGTTGGCAAAGGGGATTGCGAAATCCGGGACCCTGCAACCGTCCGAAAGGAGAAGGGCGGTATAGAAATTTGAATAATTAAATAATTAAATAATTAAATAAATAAATAAATAAACAAATAAATAAATAAATATGAAAACGTCTGAATTTGGATCATGTGACCATGGGGATGCTGCAATTGCTGGAAGCGTGAAAAATGACAATAAGTCACTTTTTTCACTATTATTGTAACTGTGAACGGTCACTAAACAAATGGTTGCAAGCAGTGATGGGATTCAGCTGGTTCAGGCCGGTTCGGGAGAACCGGTAGTTAAATGGCTGGCTGGCCCCTCCCCTCCCCTTCCAGGAGACCCCACGTGCCCCATTTTGGCTCCCAGGTAAGTGCAGGAAGACCTACTAGGCCCAAAATTGGGTACAGGGGGATGCGGCCCAGCCCTCCACAGCCTGTTTTTGCTCCCACGAGGCTGCAGAAAGGCCTACTAGGCCCAAAATGGGGTACGGGGGGTCCAGCGTGGCCCCCGCGCGACTTGTTTTTATTCCCAGGAGATTATAGGGAGGCCTACTAGGCCCAAAACAGGGTACAGGGGGTCCAGCGCAGCCCCCCCCCATGGCCTGTTTTTGCTCCCAGGAGGTTGCAGAGAGGCCTACTAGGCCAAAAATGGGGCACGGGTGTGTGTGTGATGGATCCCCCCCTCCCGAGGCCCGTTTTTGCTCCCAGGGGGGTGCAGGAGGCAGAATGCTACCTGTTACATTCCTTAGCCATACTTACCATTGCCATGCCCACCCAGCCGGTCATTAGGGCAGAGAACTGGTTATTAAATTATTTCAATCCCACCACTGGTTGCAAGTCAAGGACTACCTATGCTTACGTAAACCATGTTATCTGTGTGTGTTTTTTCACCTTTCTGATTCTAGGGCAATCCAAAAGATACTCAGTCTCTACCTGATCCCCATCAGCTTTCAATTCTGCTTTTCCCACAAGCTATTTATTGCTCTGGTAAAAGAACAGATCTTTTTGGTTTCACTTTGATGGTAGCTTTTCATCATAACCTTTGGGCAAAACATAAGATACTAGTATGGCTTTATTTTATGAAGTGCTTTGGATAGGAAGGCCCTGTAAAAAATGAACTCACCTTAAGGGAATTCTGGGGAAGGATAAAGTGAGAGCATTTAGAAATGGCAAGGATGCAAGAAGAACATGGGTATAAGACAGGGATGTTCCCAACTATAGTTTAGTAAATCTAGAGTCACTCAGCTCAGCTTAATTGAAGTCAAGTCAGCTTACCTCAGCTCAGCTAAACTGAAGACAGCTCCGCTCAAGCCAAGTCAACTCAGATCAATTCAGCTCAGCTCAGCTCAATTCAAGAGAGCTCAGCTCAAGCCAAGTCAACTTAACTCAGTTCAAGCCAAGTCAGCTCAGCTCAGCTCAACTCAAGAGAGCTCAGCTCAAGCCAAGTCATTTCAGCTCAACTCAAGAGAGCTCAGCTCAAGCCAAGTCAGTTCAGCTCAACTCAAGAGAGCTCAGCTCAAGCCAAGTCAGTTCAGCTCAACTCAACTCAAGAGAGCTCAGCTCAGCTCAACTCAAGAGAGCTCAGCTCAAGCCAAGTCAGTTCAACTCAACTCAACTCAAGAGAACTCAGCTCAAGCCAAATCAACTCAACTCAGCTCAGCTCAAGTCAACTCAGGACAACTCTCAGCTCAGCTCAACTCAAGTCAGCTCAACTCAGCTTAGTTCAGCTGAATTCAATTCAACTGAACTCAACTCAGCTCAAGGAGCTCAAACCAAGTCAGCATAGCTCAGCTCAATTCTATTCAAGACAGTTTATCTCAAGCCAAGTCAATTTATCTCAGCTCAACTCAACTCAAGACAGCTCAGTTCAGTGCAGTTCAGCTCAATTCAATTAAACTCAACTGAACTCAACTCAACTCAAGTCAGCTCAACTCAGCTTAGTTCAGCTCAATTCAATTCAATTCAACTCAACTCAAGGAGCTCAAGCCAAGTCACTCACCTCACCTGAACTCAAGACAGTTTAGCTCAAGCCAAGTCAACTTAGCTCAGCTCAGCTCAACTCAACTCAACTCAACTCAATTCAAGAGAGCTCAACTCAGTTCATCTCAATTCATCTCAACTCAGCTCAGCTCAAGTCAACTCAGGACAACTCTCAGCTCAGCTCAAGTCAGCATAACTCAAGTCAGCTCAGCTCAAGTCAGCTCAGTTCAGTTCAGCTCAATTCAATTCAATTCAACTGAACTCAACTCAGCTCAAGGAGCTCAAACCAAGTCAGCATAGCTCAGCTCAACTCTACTCAAGACAGTTTATTTCAAGCCAAGTCAACCTATCTCAGCTCAGCTCAACTCAACTCAAGACAGCTCAGTTCAGTGCAGTTCAGCTCAATTCAATTCAATTCATCTCATCTCAACTCAACTCAACTCAAGGCAGCTCAAGTCAAGTCAGGTCAGGTCAGCCAATTCAGCTCAGCTCAACTCAATGCATTTCAACTCAGCTCCTCTGCCTGCCTGTGCATTCTTAAAACCAGACAAGAAAGCTACAATGTTAGCCGTAAAATTAGCTTAGTGTGGTTTAAGGAGGAAATGTGTGCGGTTAAATCAAATTGATTTGTGGAAGACAAAACAGTGGGATAAGACCACTTAAATCATGGCTGAGGGTGAGATAAAGACAGCATCACAAGCAGGGGGTTAACACTGAATTCTCCAAATTGTAGAGGCAATGTTGGAACACTGCAAGTGAGGGGAAGTCATTGCCATGTCTGGAGCCAAATCCTACTTAACAAATTGCTGTCGCAATACAGCAATTTAATCCGTGAGTATGCAAGGGCTACAGAAGACAAAATGGGTGGGAGTGGGGTCTAATTTTAACCGATCTCTGTTCCTTTGGCATTTGACTGCAGCTGCAAGCAATGTCGAGGGATCTTATTGCACAGATAGAACGATGCACAGCTGGGAAGGAAGGGAGGAAGACACAAGCGGACGGGTGTCTTAAAGAAACCCAAGAAAACTGGCGCTGTCACAAGTGGGCATCTGGACTTGCCAAGAGGCTTGGGTTCCAGCAGTTGGCCACAAATGCGGGAGCGGTCTCCCCAGCTCCAGTCAAACCAGCATGTGCCATGAAGCATCAGAGGAGAGAAGCAAATGTCCCACTGCATAGGAAGCAGCTGCCAAGAAGGCTGAGAAGTTAGTATGGAATCAAGGTCATGTGAAGTGTTAGTACGTCTACCATGCTTCCCCGAAAATAAGACCCTGTCTTATATTTTTTGAACCCTGAAATAAGTGCTTGGCCTTATTTTCAGGGAGATCTTCTTATTTTGGGGCGCGTGGAGCAAGACGGGGCTCCACTTGCCGTCTTACCTGATTTCCAGTCTGTTATTTTGTTCTGTTCTGGCCCAAAGCACAGCAATGCAATGGTGGCCCAGAGTTTAGTCTTTGCTGGAGGGGGTGTTAGAGATGCTCCTATTCAAGAAGGCCCACGGTGCCATTGGTTTGCTTGCAAAGAGAACTGCTGAAGGAACTGCAGGGAAGAAGATGGAGACAACTTTGGCTTCGTTGCCCAGCATTTGCTTGTTCCACTTTGAGTTAAAAAAAGCAAGGTCTCTTTGCAGGCAACTGTGAGTCAGTGGATTTCATGGATACCCTCAGTGACTTGGGGAAAACAGGTTGGCTGCTATTCAGCTTCGTCCATGTCAGAGGAGGGAAGATGTGGGTATTGACAATGGAGACCTTTGCCATTGAAATTGCATGAGAGAACAGGAGGGAAGCCCGAGAGGAACTCTGAAAGCCAACTGCCCCGCCCACTTTAAAAAGTAGGTGTAGCTCCAAAGAACCACTCCCCGTTGAATGGGGCCTCATTCCTTGAACCAACACCCATGGCCTCCATTGTCAATGGGAAACTTTCCTTCATCTCTTCCTCCATCCCTCTTTCTCCTTCCTTCCTTCCTTCCTCCATCCCTCTTTCTCCTTCCTTCCTTCCTTCCTCCATCCCTCTTTCTCCTTCCTTCCTTCCTTCCTTCCTTTTTTTAAAAAATTTGATTTATATGCCACCCTTCTCCGGAGACTCAGGGCAGCTTACAATGCGCTAAGCAATAGCCTTCATTCTTTTTGTATATTTATACAAAGTCAGCTTATTGCCCCCACAATTGGGTCCTCAATTTACCTACCTTAGAAAGGATGGAAGGCTGAGTCAACCTTGAGCCTTGGCGAGATTCGAACCTGCAGTAATTGCAGGCAGCTGTTCTTAATAACAGGGTGCTTTAGACCACTGTACTACCAAGGCTCTTCCTTCCTTCCTTCCTTCCTTCCTTCCTTCCTTCCTTCCTTCCTTCCTTCCTTCCTTCCTTCCTTCCTTCCTTCCTCCGTCCCTCCATCCCTCTTCCTCCTTCTTTCCTTTGTCCCTCCCTCTCCTTTTTTCCTTCCTTCTCCTTCCCACTGCCTTCTGTAGGAAGTTAGCACCCACCCGTCTCCTAGAAGAATGAAACATTCTAGGAAATATTAAAAAGGCAGAATATTATACCTCCCTGGGTGAGAAAGGGAGAAACATGTTTTTTAGGCAGGAAGCAGACTCACTCTTAATAGCTCCCACACTCTCAATAGCCCATAGCAGATGTCAGCACTTAAGAGATAAAGAGATAGCTAGGTTATTCATAAGCAAATGTTCTCACCCAAGATCCAACAAAGGTAGGATCTACCCATCTAGCAACAGAACTCACCACATGGCACCTGGGGAGAATGCATCACCCAGCAAGGCTCAACCATGGCTGAAAATAGAATAGGATAAAATAACAGAGTTGGAAGGGACCTTAGAGGTCTTCTAGTCCAACCCCCTGCTTAGGCAGGAAAACCTACACCACTTCAGACAAATGGTTATCCAACATCTTCCAATGTTGGAGCATTCACAACTTCTGGAGCAGTGGTGAAATTCAAAATTTTTTACCACTGGTTCTGTGGGTGCGGCTTGGTGGGCGTGGCAGAGGAAGGATACTGCAAAATCTCCATTCCCAACCCACTCTGGGGCCAGCCAAAGGTGGTATGTGCCGGTTCTCCAAACTACTCAATATTTTCGCTACCGGTTCTCCAAAACTTGTCAGAACCTGCTGGATTTCACCCCTGTTCTGGAGGCAAGTTGTTCCACTGATTAATTGTTCTCACTGTCAGGAAATTTCTCCTTCGTTCTAAGTATAAATATAGGACTCCAAAGCCACTTAGTACACCCTGAGTCTGTGTGGAGAGTGCAAATCACACATCAAGTTTCATTCCTTTTTCCAACCACCAGACCCCCTCCCACCTCCTACCCCCACCCCCCAAAAAAATCAGATAGAAGCAGACACAAGGAACGTTTGATGCGACCTCTCTCTCTTCTTTCCATCCGAATAACAATGGGCATATGGAAGGCGCTGCAGACAATCAGCTTGGCAACTTCACAAAGAGCCACCTGCTTTTGCAGGCAATAAAACTACACTTTTGAGGAAAGGACATTTCTAGGAGGTCAATAAGTCACGCTGAAGGAAGGAGAAAGGTGAAGGCGAAGAGACTTTTGAGAACTTTCTGGGTGCACTTCAAAGAATCCACAATGGCCAGCTTGTAAACGAGAAGGAATTTAAACCCTTTTAACCCCCACCCCAATTATTGAACCTCCTGGACAGCCTTAGTGGAGAGAAAGAGAGAGAGAGAGAGAGAGAGAGAGAGAGAGAGAGAGAGAGAGAGAAGCATTTTGAGTGTTTTAGCAAAATTATATGACGGGAAATGATCACAAAGCACGGGGGGTCAAATAACAAAATAAAAATTCCCCTGATTCATTTGCTTTGCCTTTGGGGCATCAAAATCTTTTTTTTTAAAGTATCCCTATGCTAACATTTAATAATTTTAATAAAATTATTAAAAATAATTTTAAAAGGCTCGAGAGATATATTTTAGAATCCACTGTAGGAACTGTTCAAAAATGAAATATAAGTAGTCCTTATGACCACAACTGAGCCTCAAATTTCTATTCCTAAACAAGGGCAGTTGTTAAATGCATTTTGCCCTGTTTCACAACATTTTTTTTGTCACGGTTATTAAGCGAATCACTGAAGCTGTTAAACAAATTTGGCTTCCCGCCCCATTAACTTTACCGATCAGAAGCCAGCTGGGAAGGTCATAAAAGGGGATCACGTGACCCCGGGATACTGCAAAGGTCATAAGCGTGAAAAACAGAAATAAGCAGTGGTGGGATTCAGCCAGTTCGCACCTATTCATGAGAACTGGTTGTTAACTTTCTAAGCAGTTCGGAGAACCGGTTGTTGGAAGAAATCTCATTTTGTTTTTTTTCACTTTAGGGAGCTAATCCTGTAAGGAAGGCAGGAAGGAAATATTCTGGTGTTGTTTCTAGCCTAATCTTTATTGCCGTGCTTACAGAAACTGCCCCTGGGCTAACTCTTATTACATTGTAACAGCTAAGGCAAAGCGCCCATTGACGTGAGTGATGTTGAGTTGGCCACGCCCACATGGTCACATGACCACTGAGCCACGCCTACCCAGCTGGTCATTAGGGCAGAGAACCGGTTGTTAAATTATTTGAATCCCACCACTGGACATAAGTCACTTTTTTTCAGTGCCATTGTAACTTTGAATGGTCACTAAACAAACTGTTGTAAGGCAAGGACCACCTGTAAAAAGGAAGAAAACTCTATGATGGGAAGATACTATGGGAAGTCATTTAGATCCAAACAATCTAAGTTATTAATTAATTACCTAGGTGGGCTGGATATGGGTATTTGCAGAAGGTATGCTGCACTCATAATTGACTGAGTTAATTATGACGATGCAAATACAAGATTGGACAACCTAAATTTCAGAGCAGTTCTGGGTACAGGTGGTCCTCGAGTTACAACCAAAATTGAGACCCTCATTTATGGTGCTAAATGAGAAATTTGTTGTGAGTTTTGCTCCATTTTACAACTTTTCCCACTACATTTGTTAAGTGAATCGCTTCTGTTCTTAAATTAGTAACCTGGTTGTTAAGTGAAGCAGGTTTCCCCATTGACTTTGCTTGTCAGGAGGTCACAAAAGATTGTCACATGACCCCAGGACACTGCAACAGTCATATATGCGAGTCAGTTATCAAGTAACCGAATGTAAATCACGTGATCGTGGGGATGGTGCAATGGTCATAAGTGTGAAAAACATAAGTCATTTGGGTGCCATTGAATTGACTCTCTATTTGCTTTATGATAAAAAGGTTTGATTTCAAGCTGAACTTGCAAAATTGGTTAGAATTTACGGTGATTAGTTTATTGTATTGTTTGATTCATTTATTGTTCAATGCATTGTATGAACCCAGAACATGGGTTAATTCAGGAAGCAGCTTAAGTGTTGTGTTGTTGTTGTGATTATTATTATTATTCTCTTTTATTCATTAAAAATGAAACTCAAGTCAACTGGACATTCAAAAATGCGTCACAAATACCATTGACTTGTGCTAATGGTTGATACAGGTTGCTGCCAGCGTCCTAGGTATCAACCAAGTACCTTCTTAAAATATATGATGTTCCGATTAGTGCAGTTTTTTGCAGTTCCGCTGGTGTTATTGCAGGAAACTGCAATTTCTTGAAGTGTTTTGTGAAATTCTTGGACAGGGTACCAAGTGCCCTGATGACAACGGGTATCACTGTTACATGTTTCATCCATAGCCATGTAGTTTCAATGGCCAGGTCGCGATATTTCGTGATTTTTTCCAGTTCTTTTTCTTTGACTGGTGAATAATAATAATAATAATAATAATAATAATAATAATAATAATAAGCATTAGCATCATCATCATCATCATCACTAACATAATGAACACTGTTGTAAATATTTTGATTACTATTTCCAAAAACTATTTGTACCCAGATAACACACTGTTTAAATTGAAAATGGAATTTTTATATGTTTTATATGTTATAAAATAAAAAACTTGATGGGAAAAAAAAAGACTTGTGGACTTCAACTCCCAGAATTCTGGGAGTTGAAGTCCACAAGTTAAAGTCCACAAGTCTTAAAAGTTGAAAAAAAGTGTTGTGTATATGGAGTTAAAAAATAATAATACTCACTCTACACTATTTATTGCAATACCTTGCCACTGATTCAGTAAAGACAACTGAACTTTGATAGCAGCCAAAACATTCAAGGTAAGATTAAAGCCATTTGCACAAATACAATGCTTGTTGCATGAGATAAAGTAACTACTAATTGGAATAGTAGCGTTTTTATTTTAGTCATTGTCCAGGACCAAAGAGCATTCAATAATAAAATTAAAGCTGGTTGATTTGATAATAATCTACATACTAAGAGAAATGTTAAAGATTGAAGATAATAGCAGAAATTTTAAAAACATGATACCAGTATTGTTAAATTTGTAAGATTATGAAAATAAGAGTGAACACAGTGCAGTATAGATTTATATAATTTGGATGTTAATGTATGAAATTATATGAAATAACTAAGGTAGTTAAGAATAGTTAACATGAAATATACCATCATTATCTTATTACATTCTACACCCATAATATTGATATAGTAATTATGTAAAATCTATAAAAGCATGGTCTAAAATAAAGCAGTACTTGTATAGAAAGGAATGGCAATAATGAAAAAGCTAAATAACAAAAATAACACAAATGTCAATGAAGAAATAACAATTTATAGTAATAACAATAATAGATAAATTCTTCAATTAACCAGCCATGGACCCTTGTTCAAAAGTTTGCTATTCTGAAATTCTGGCTCTATATACACAGCAGACTAAACTAGGTCATGAAACATAAATGTGTATTTTGTGAAGTAGCACAAGTGACCCACTTAACAAACCCAGAGTGGGTTAGATTTAGCTTCAAATAGACCTGGTTTTGTTTATGAATAAATGTGTCTCTCCCATCACCCATTATTATGGATTTACAGTAGTGGACTATTCTCATTAAGGAGAGTGATGCAAAGTCCTAGAGTGGTCTAATTTTCATGGGTTGCCTCTCTGATTATTCTTTCTTTCCTTGGTAGTCTTCACTTCATTCAGGGATGAAACCCAGCTTGGTGTTGTGGTGAAGGTGCTGGACAAGTGGTCACCAACCAGTGGCCCATGGACCACTGGTGTTCCACGAGAAAATTTTGGCGGTCCGCAGAAAAAATATTTGCATTTTTTATATTGCACTAAATACTATTTTTGTTTTTTAAAAAATCATATTAGTGGTCCGCGGGATTTGAAATAATGAATTTAGTGGTCCGAGGTCTGAAAGGTTGGTGACCCCTGTGCTGGACTATAAATTAGGAGATAGTGAGTTCTAGTCTCGCTTTAGGCATGAAAACTGGCTGGGTGACTTTAAGCCAATCACCAGATGATGATGAGTCCCACCTTAGGCACAAAAGCTGGCTGATTTTGGGCCAATCACCAGGAGATGGTGAGTTCTAGTCCCGCCTTAGGCACGAACGCTGGCTGATTTTGGGCCAATCACCAGGAGATGGTGAGTTCTAGTCCCGCCTTAGGCACGAACGCTGGCTGATTTTGGACCAATCACCAGGAGATGGGGAGTTCTAGTCTCACTTTAGGAATGAACGCTGGCTGATTTTGGGCCAATCACCAGGAGATGGTGAGTTCTAGTCCCGCCTAAGGCAACAACGCTGGCTGATTTTGGGTAACTCAGGGATGGTCATTCTCTCTCAGCCCAACCCAAAGGGTTATTGTGAGGAAAATAGAAGGCAGAAGCATTTGGTATGTACACTACACTTTTCATTTTATTTTTGAGTTGCACAAAAGAAAAGACAGGACATAAATCTAGTAATAAGTATATTTAGTAATAAAGGCAATCATTACAATATCTATTAATAAGGGCTGCCCAGAGTTGCCTTGCAGGGGAGACGGGCAGCATAAAAATTTAATTGAAAAAGAATAAGTAAACCCCAGCCACATGGAAGGATTTAAAAGTGCAGAAAAAAGTACATATAATTTCTACTTCCAATTATATTTTTGAAAAAAAATAAAATATTATTAGTCTTGACAGCCTTCTTTGCAGCAAGGATAGGAAAATGACCAGAATTAACTGTTTGTGTCATATCCGATACCAGTGATGGGAAAGTGGGATCCTGTGTGTTGTATGAGGGCAGTTTGTATGGAAGAGCCCTTAATAAGGCCATAGCTTCTTTGTACAGATAGCCCTTGACTTACAACAGTTCATTTAGTGACCAAAGTTATGACACTGGAAAAAGTGACTTATATGACAGTTTTTCACCCTTATGACTTTTGCGGCATCCCCATGGTCATGTGAATTCAGACACTCGGCAACTGACTCATAGTTATGACAGTTGCAGTGCCCCCGGGGTCATGTGATCCTCTTTTGTGACCTTCTGACGAGCAAAGTTAAGGGGGAATCCAGATTCACTTAACAACCGTGTTACTAACTTAACAACTGTAGTGATTCTTGAATGATCGTAAAATTCAGCCAAACTCACTTCACAACTATCTCGCTTAGAAGAACCGAAGTTTTGGGCTCAATCGTGGTCGTAAGTCGAGGACTATCTGTATCAGTGGTGAAATCTAAAATTTGTTACTACCAGTTCTGTGGGTGTGGCTTGGTGGTGGTGGGTAATGTGACTGTGTGGGCGTGGCCATTTTTAAAAAACTTTTAAAACCATTTTTTCTACAACCTCTTTGGCAAAGAGGTTGTAAAAAAATGCTTTCAAAAGGCTCCAACGATCCCAGCTGAGTTGCCTGATCGTCAGAGGCTTTTTTTTTTACTTTTAAAAGCATTTTTTCCGCCAAAGAGGTTGTAGAAAAAATGCTTTTAAAAGTAAAAAAAAAAAGCCTGATGATTGTGCGGCTCAGCTGGGCATAGGGGGGGGGGGCAGGGATTGTTGCTACCGGTTCTCCGAACCACCCGCCTCCATTGCTACCGGATTGGGCGATCCGGTCCGAACCGGGAGCATTTCACCTCTGATCTGTATGTTGCATGAAGGCAGTTTGTGTTGAAGAACCCTTAAGGAGGCCATAACTTCTCTGTAACTCCATAACTTCTAAGAGTTTAGGCATATCCTTTCCTTTCTCGGCCTCAAACCTTTTAGTGAAATCTGGTGTAAAAAAGGATCGAGAAGTTTGTCAGGTATTCAAAGTTTGAAACTGCACAAATTTGAGGGAGTGGGGGGGAAAGAACAAAAGTTTTAGTAACAGGGACGAATAGTCCCCCCCTTCCCAAATAGAGACAACCGAGATCTGGCCCTCAGGTTGGAAAACACATTACTCCTCGACTTACGACCACAATTGTTTCAGCCCAGCATTTCTTGTGGTTCAGCGAGACATTTGTTAAGCGGCTTTTGCCCCATTTTACGACCCTTCTTACCACCGTGGTTAAGTGTGAATCGGAGTCCCCATCGACTTTGTCTGTCAGAAGGTCGCAAAAAGGGGATCACATGACCCTCTCCCGGGGGAGGGGGGAACACGGGATGGACAGACATTGCAACCATCATAATGATGAGTCGGTCACCGCATGTCCGAATTTCGATCATATGACCGTGGGGATGCTGAAATGGTCCCAAGGATGAAGAAAAAAACAAAAAACCCACCTGTCCTGAGTGACACGTTTCAGGGGCCATTTGTTACTTTGAACCAGCGGTGAAATCCAATTTTTTTTACTACTGGTTCTGTGGGCATGGCTTGGTGGGTGTGACGGGGAAGGATACTGCAAAATCCCCATTCCCTCCCCACTTCAGAGACCAGCCAGAGGGGGCATTTTCAGAACCGCTCAAAATTTCCACTACCGGTTCTCCAGAACCTGTCAGAACCTGCTGGATTTCACCCCTGCTTTGAACGGTTCCTAAAACGGACTGTTGTAAGACGAGGACTACCTGTAAGGGTAAGCCCCCGCCCCATTTTTTTTTGCATCCCCATTGTTCCCCCCCTAAACCCCTTCCCAGGTTTTGCAATCTCTGCGTCCTGAGGGAGTCAGTCACTCCTCTTTTCCACGCTGGCTTTTTTGTCTTCGCTTGTGGGTCGAATGTGCTTTTCTTTCATAATCCCTTCCTCGCGGCGCCCTTTGCCACCCCACGCCCGCCCACCCCCACACGCGCGACCCCCCCCCCCCCCCGCTCCTCCCCCCCAAGCCACGTCTGGCCGGCCCCACGGCGGCCTCGCTTTTTTCCCACGGCGCGGCTGCTTTCGCCTCTCCTCCTCACGTCCAGGGCAACCCCTGAGGCGCACCTTTTGCGCCTCGCCCCGAGACGAGGGGACGGACGGACGGACGGAGCTACATTCCTCGCCCACACTCCCTCCCCCCCAGACTCCTCCGCCGGCTGAGGCAGGAGTCCGGCAGCCGCTCGGCTCGCCCTTCTTTCCGCGCGGCCGCTGCGCCCTGGCGCGTCCGTCAGAGGTAAGCAGCAGCAGCTGCTGCCACCGCCGCCACCACAGGGTCTCTCGCCTCAGCGGCCTCCCGCATCTGCCGGCCTCTTATTCCCCTCCCCATCCTCCGCCTTCTCCCACTCCCACGGTGGGCGGAGCCCCCCTCCCCACAGCGCCTCCCTGATTGGCTCTCTCTCTCTCTCTCTTTCTCTCTCTATCCCCCACCCCCGCCAGCAGACCCGGGTGGGGAGGCCGGGGCGCGCGCGCGCGGGCGGGGGCGCGCGGGGGGCGACGCAGCAGCCCTCGCTCGACGCCGAGCCCCGGCTGTCATTGGCTGCCGTCCCCTTTGTGAGGCGAGCAGCTGCGGGCTCAGCTCCACATTTGAATGTATCGAGGGGAGCGGCGAGGAACCATTTCCATGGGCCAGCTGTCTTCCCGGAGCCTGCCGCCGCCTCCTCCTCCTCCTCCATCATCATCACCATCATCGCCGCCTCCACCGCCGCCGCCGCCGGAGCAGCCGAGCGCAACCTTCCCACCGTCGCCGGAGACGGCCGCCTCCAGCCGGGGCTAGCTAAGGAGGAGAAGAACCCCCCGAGCGGGCGATCAAAGCCCCTCCGGGCACCGCCTCGCCTCGCCCGCTGCTCCCGCCTGCCCGCCGCCGCCTTCGCAGGATGGTTTTGGTTCACGTCGGCTATCTTGTTCTTCCAGTGTTCTCTGTGCGAAACAGAGGTATCTCTCTCTCTCTCTCTCTCTCTCTCTTTATCGTGGCTTTGCTTGGCGAGCCTCCTCCGCAAGACCGGCGGACGGGGTTGGGCTCGGTGGGCAGCCGGGGTCGTGTGAACCGCTTTCCTTGAGGGTCAAGAGGGGGAGAGAAGAGAAGGGAGATCGGGGAGGGCAGAAAAAGAAAGAAAGAAAGAAAGAAAGAGGGAGGGAGGGAGGGAGGGGGGGAAGAGGCAGCGGACGCGTGTCTTCCTTGGCCGAGGCGAGGGGTCCCGCGGAAGGAACAATACGCCCCCTCCTCCCCATCAGTGCGAGCGGGAGAGGAAGGAAAGCAGGACAAAAGGTGGGAAGGGGGTCGGGGGGGAGGAGGAGAGCGAGCCGAGGGTGATGAAGAAGAAGATGATGAAGATGATGATGATGATGATGGGGTGGGTGGGTGAACATAAGTCTCCCTAATGTTGCCGGGCATTGAAAGAGAGAGAGAGATCGAGGCGGGGCAGAGGAAGGGGGAATCTAACAACAATCCCTAGATCGCTGGGGTGTGTGTGTGTGTGGGGGGGGGGGGGGGGTTGGGGGGGGGGGGTCTCCTGGGTCGAGAAGAATGGGTAGCCCCTCCCTCTCCCCCTCCTCGGGTTAGCTCCATTTTCTCTCTCTCTCTCTCCCGGTGAACCCCTCCCCTCCTGCTTTCTCTCCCCCCCCAACCCCTCCGCTTAACAATAATAGCTCCCTGCCTTGCCAGGAAGGCTCGATCCTTTCTCTAACGACCCAGATCGTTCACCAGCTTCTTAGTTTGGGAGGTGGGGGGGGGAGGCGGAGTTGTTTTGGGGGAAGAGAATCGCGAGCGGGCGTTTCTTACCTGCTTGTTCCCTTGAACCGGGAAAGGGGGGGGGTTGTTCCGTGCCAGGAATAGGGGGCGGGGAGGGGGGGGGTCTCTCCCGAGTCCCGACGGTGGATCCGGATCTCCCCCCCCCTTTCGGAATCCGGCTTTGCAATGGGGTTGAAGCCTCTCTCTTACCTATTTCTCCCCACCCCCCCACTTTCTTCCCCCCCTTGTGAACTCTGCTTAACCCCCCCCCCCCCACTTCCCCGCCCGGGAAGCTATTTTTATATTGGCTTCTCCAGCGAATTTGATTCCTTGGGGGGGGGGCGGGAGGCGGAGGGGGGGGGGGTTTCCAGGCTCTGCCCCTCCTCTTTTCGTGCCGGTTATGGTTTGCTACCGAGGTGCGTTTTCTTGCCCCCCCCTCCCTCCCTCCCCCCCACGCCTTCCCTCCCTGTGGAATTTCCGCCTGGCCAACCACACACACAATTTGCGCTGCTGCGCCTTTTAATCCGAGATGCACCACAGTTGCCTCCAGAAATCCTAAACCTCTGGGTTAAAGAGGGACGGCCAGCCTTGGTCTTTCTCTCTCTCTCTCTCTCTCTCTCTCTCTTTTTTTTAAAAAAATATTATTATTATTATTCCAAGTGACTTTTAATATGGGATGTGTATCTGTGCATATTTCAACCCCCCCCCCCCCCCCCCCCCCCCCCCCCCGCATATATTTCTCAGTTCCACCCATTTCCCCCATAAGCGACACAAAGGACTGGGAGAGGCTTTTAAATCCTCCTCCCTCCTATTTTGCTCTTTATTTTTTCTTCTTCTTCTTTTTTTTTCTCCCCATCCTTTTAGTTTCTTTTCCGTCCCGATCCAAAATGCATTTGGCTCTTCATCATTCTTTCCATTCCTTCCCCACCCCAACCCCCTCCTTGAGATTTTCTGGAGTGGATCGACTGCCACCCACTCACACCAGACCTTTTAACCTTTTAAATTTAAGAAGCCAGTAGTAGATGTTGCTTTTACTGCACCCAGCCTTGGAGGCTCGTTTCCACCCAGGTGGTGGGGTGGAAGTGCAGGCACCAACCCCTAAATTGGTAGGAGAAAGCTTTAAATCCAGGAGCAGAATTTTGCCCCTTCTCTTCACCTGGGTTTAACTCACCTGTGTCAACCCTCTTTCCTTTCTCTGGTCTCGGCTCAAGGTGGTCCTTTTAAAGACATCCGTGTCAGCTGGAACTCTAAAGACCCCCTGCCCCAGCATTGCCACAATTCTCTGCAATTCTCTCTTTCCACAACCCCCCCCCCATCTCTGCCCTCCTCCTCCTCCTCCCCTCTCCCCCACTGTACCATGTGTAACATAACTGCTTAATTTTGCACATCGTGGCATTATGCTTTCTTGAACTGCAGCCTCCTTTAGTGTGATGATGGGACGGTGGGGGCATTTTCTGCATCGATCCAACTTGGTTGTATTTTTTTTTTTTTTGGTTCCTTTTATTGGTTTGATTTATTTATTGAGTTTTTTTTTTCCCTTCATTGTGTAGATCCGTGAATGGTCCACTTTCTGCCATGTGCCCTGTAGTTCTCTGGCTCTGCATTTTAGCTCTAATTGTTGACACCTCTTCTTTAACCATTTCCTGTACCCATCTGAGGAACGCACTGGCATTTTAAGTAGAAGTATCCTCTTTCTCTTCTCTTGCAGACCCTAACAGGCAAGGGGGGGGTGGGGGTGGGAAGGGGTTGGGCAGGAAAGCAAACTTGAATTGATAAAGGCTTTTAAAACAGGGGGAGTCAATTTTTGCAATTTTGATCTTCCTCGTGTGGCTTAGAAGTGGGAGAATAAAGGCTCAAGATTAAACCCAAAGCCACTTCTTCAACTATTGGTTTGGTCAAAAATAAATAACAATGAAGGTCTAATGTGAGATATATTGGTAAAGAGATTGTGACCTTCATCACAAACATGTTTTTCCCCCCTTTTTAAAAGAAATAAATAAACAAACAAACGGGCAGGATGTAATTTCAGAACGAGTAATTGTAAAGAAAGAGGGGATAAAAATTCTGCGGTGTTCTGCTTTCTTCCTTTTTTTAATAAAAATAAAATAAATTGCTTTTGTTTTCGGAAGAGCTCTCTGCTCTTTGGGTTTTGTTTAAGTACAGAACACACCCACTGAGAAGGCATTGGGGGCATAGGATTAGCCCAGTCTCTGTGAGAGAGGATACTGACACTTAAAAACTGAAGCCCTTAAATCACCAAGCTTCTTGTGAAAAGAAAAGGAAAAAAAATAATAATAATAGCAGACAGATCTGATTGTTCAATCATGTTTCTCTTTAGCTGTCATTGTTTTATAGATTAGGGAAAAGAAAAAAACCAGGCCATTTTCAATATAGCTTGTAGTTTTATAACGCCATTTTTTGTATCTTCATCCTGTTTAGAGAAATACATTTGCACTGTAAATTCCTGTTCAGTGGATTCATTTTGCTTTCATTGTGGTGCTCGCTTTGATCAACAGGACACAAAATTTCTCCCGCTTCAGACCCCTATGATTGTTTCCTCTTCCCCGGGGATGGACAATAGCTTTCCAGAAATTAAAGAAATCCTGACTCTTAAAAAAAAGAAGAAGAAAGAATTGGATTTACAACATGGCCATTAAGAGCAGGAATACTGTGTCACTTGTGCCAAGCTTCATTTAAATTTATTTCCCCCCTGATAACAGGAAAGCAAGCTTTCCCGAGTGCACACAAAAGGATACCGCATCTTTGCACACCGCATATGACATATGAATGCCGCACACACACACACACACACCCTCGGGGGTGGGGTGGGGGCCACAATAGCATCTTTTCCAACAATTGGACTTGCAATATTTTTTTCTTAGAAAGCTGGTTTCAAGGAGACCTCCTGGCTCATTTGGTCCCTTGCTTTCCAGCCCCCCCCCCCCAAATTCAGCACCAACTATTTGACTGTCGCTCTAATCCAAACCAGTGATATTTGGGGCTCCACGGAGGCCGCATTGAGGGTGGGGTGACGCAGGGCAGGGAATCCCACCCACCCCTGGCCTAAAAGAGGCTAGAAAAAGTGGATATAACGCTTTGAGCAAAATGATTTTCCATTCAACAGGGATAACATTTCTTCCTGCTGTGCTGAATTTTTTACTTCCTGTTCTTATTTTGTGGGTAAATTTTTTTCTGTATCCAGATATTCTTTGGTTGTGTATCTCTTCCTTTTTTCTTGTACTAAAACTTGAAGCATGGTCTGTATGTTTTTTACATTACCTAGTTTTTTCCTCCTGATTGTAAAATCTCTTTTGTAGAGACATACTTGCTGAAATGTAATGTGCCATAAGCCTTATACATCTACTCATTTTTATGCTGCTTCTGTTTTGTTGCCTCTTCACACGGCATGGTCGGGGGGGGCCTCCCCGTTGCCTTTTGTATTGTGTGCATGACAACATTGTTACGACACAGTTCCACTAATACTAATATACAATCTCTCAATAAAGAACTAGTTTTCCTATATTAATCCTAGTGTGCTTTTTCTATTGCTGTTTCCCCTCATTTATCGTTGTATTCCTGCTGTTTTAGATTATTTTTCCCCCTCCCTCGCTTTCCCATTTAGCCTTACCTCCTCTCCCATTTGAGTGAATGAAAATACATTTTCCCTTTTTTTGAGGGGTGTTAACATTCTCTATCCCATGGCTGTGAGCTCTCAGCTTTCTCAATACACATCCTATATTATGATGGGGGGGGGCGTGTGTGGGTTATTTTCTCCCTGCACAGGGGTGGCTGTATCCAGGCTGAACTACGGATTTTCTATTTCTGCACATAAAAAGAACATTAAAAACACACACGTCCCAACGCCTCTTTGGGGAAAGCAAGAGTTTGGCATCCCTGTTTAAAGGTTTTCCATGTTTTATTGAGCCTCAAAGCAAGATGGGGAAGCAGATATTCAAAAAGGGGTCAGGAAAGGAACCCGTGACATGTAGGTAATCCTCGACTTAACCACCATGATCGAGGCCCAACATTTCTGTTCAGCGCGACCGTGGCCAAGCGAATTTTTGCTCCGTTTTGCAACCTTCCTTGGCCACGGCTGTTAAGCAAATGACCTGCAGTTGTTAAGCTAAGTAGCATGGTTGTTAAGCAAATCTGGCTTCAGAAGGTCGCAAAAGGGGATCACTTCGCCCTACCCCCCCACCCCCCGTGGGACATTGCAACCGTCGTAAAAACGAACCAGTGGCCAAGGGTCTGAATTTTGATCCCATGACCACGGGGGTTGCTGCAGTTGTAGTTGTTAAGTGGGGGAAAACGATCGTAAGTCGTTTTTCTCGGTGCCGTTGTAACTTTGGACGGTCACTAACACGGATGGTTGTAAGCCGAGGACTCCCGGTATGGAACGGGCATGGAGGCATGGGCCCTTGGTTTTTCTCCCATGTCCCTGAGATTTCCTTTATAGTTTAATGGGGGTGGTGTGGTCCCAGCCCTATGAAGCCATGAAGAGTGGTGGTTTTGGTGGGAGAGAAGGGCATATGTGCATGCACATTAAATGTGCATAGAGACAGACATACACGGATGATGCTGGGGAAGAAATACGCAGCTTTTGACTGGTTCTCCAAAGCCTACTGCAGAACCGATAGCTCAGATTCCTCTGGAAATGAATTCCGTCGCTTCTCCACGAGGCTCGTTTCCATAAAAACAGGCGACATTCGTAGAAGAGGGGACCCTCAAATAAGGCACTCGGGGGCCCCAAGAACCTCTGGATGCTTTCATTTTTTTAAAGGTCTCATTTTGCTAAACGAAATGGTAGTCCTTGACTCACAAGGGGGCCCAACATTATATGTTGCTAAGTGAGAAATTCGTAAAGTGAGCTTTGCCCCGCCAGATTTACGACTTTCCTCGCCATGTTTGTTAAGAGGAATTGCTGCCGTTGTTAAATGAGTAATCCGGTTGTTAAATGAATCTGGCTTTCCCCGTTGTCAGGAGGTCGCAAAAGAGGGATCGTATGACCCAGGGACACTGCAACTGTCATAAAGGCGAGTCAGTTGTTGCTAAGCGCCTGAATTTTGATCAAGGGTCCATGGGGAGGCTGCAACGGTCATAAGTGTGACAAGTGGTCACGAGTCACTTTTTTCAGTGCCGTTGTAACTTCCAATGGTCACTAAATGAACTGTCATAAGTCGAGGACAACTTGTAAAAGCTGTAGGGTATACCTTTACACCCCTAACCGCCTCTCTCTCTTTTTTTTCTTTCTCTTTCCCTCTCTCCTCTCTTTCTCTTTCCCTCTCTTTCCCTTTCCCCTTCTCTCTCTTTCTTCCTTTCTTTTCTTCCTTTCTCTTTCACTCTCTTTCCCCTTCTCTCTCACTCTTCTTTCTTTTCTTTCTTTTTCTTTCTTTCTCTCTCTCCCTTTCTTTCTTTCTTTCTTTCTTTCTTTCTTTCTTTCTTTCTTTCTTTCTTTCTTTCTTTCTTTCTTTCCCTTTCCCTTTCCCTTTCCCTTTCCCTTTCCCTTTCCCTTTCCCTTTCCCTCTCCTTCTCTCTCTCCACTTCCATACAAGTGGGATCAAGAAGCCACATTCACATTAGCATCCACTTAAATGTTGTGCTTTGATTGACTGCCTTCCTTGGGTGCGAATTTCGGTGAGTCAGGGGGAGGCAGGCACAAACATGGTTAAATTTAGGTCAGTACTTAAAGCTAGCTGCATAAATGAAGGGCCTTCTGGGGGAATCCTGGCCAGTATCTCCTATGTCAGGGACCATTGTCCTCCTGGTGGAGCACTTTTTCCATGGATCTGAGCGGTGACCGCAATTTTTTCTTATTTGACCATCCACAAGGCACTTGGCTGCCCTTTCTCCCTTCCCAAATGAAATTTCCGCTTGCCGTCTGTCTCTCACAATCCCCATGGCTTAGATCCAGTGGTGGGATTCAGCCAGTTCACACCTATTCGGGAGAACCGGTTGTTAACTTTCTAAGCAGTTCGGAGAACCAGTTGCTGGAAGAAATCTTATTTTCTTTTTTACAGAGCTAATCCTGTAAGGAAGGCAGGAAGGAAACATTCTGCTGGTGTTTCTAGCCTCATCTTTATTGCCCTGCTTACAGAAACTGCCTCTCTGGTTAACCCTTATTACATTGTAACAGCTAAGGTGAAGCGCCCATCAATGCAAGTGACGTTGAGTTGGCCATGCCCATCTGGTCACATGACCACCGAGCCACGCCTACCCAGCTGGCCATTAGGGCAGAGAACCAGTTGTTAAATTATTTGAATCCCACCACTGCTTAGATCTCAGCCCAAACCAAACAGCATCATCACACATGTCAGTTTGCATGTAGTGGGCAAGAGAGAACATGCATGCCTCTGTCTGAGAACAGAGGGATCTGGTCACCTTTTGATGAGGTGTGTCTTTTTTTCCTTCTTTAGTTCCTTCTTCCTTTCCACATTCTCCCACCTCCTCTGTTTGTCTCCTCCTTCCATTCTCTCAAGAGGAATAATTTTCCTTGTGAGGGAGGGCGGGAGAACGATAAAACTATATAGCAAGCCACTCAGCCCAAACCTATTAGATCACGGATCCTGGCCAAAAGAAAATATATAACCCCGTAGCAGCTGTTTCCCCCCTCCTCTCCGCCACCCTGCTTTGCAAGGGTTCCCGTTCAAAGAACCAGAGTTTCACGGCATCGTCACTCACGCAACCATGTCCATATTTGGTCCTAGAAATTAATGTTCACACAGGTAAAAAAAAAAAACTTCGATCTTTTTAATGCCTCAAAAAGTAGTTTTTCGGTGCTTTACTAAAGTCCAAAATCTGCTGGGTTAATGGGATGCCTTGCTCAATTGTTTGCTCAATCAGCTGCGTCCTCTGGTTATTGTCGTGTCTGCCTTCCAAAGCCGCCTAAGGAAGGTCCAGGCGCATCCGTATCACATCGTGCCATTAAATAATCTTCATCTCATTGAGAAGGAATTCAGTTCCAGGACTTGCTGTTACCTCGGGACAGGGGTCTCCAGCATTGGCAACTGTAAGACTTGTGGACTTCAACTCCCAGAATTCCCCAGCTAGGTTTTCAGTCAGGGAATTCTAATCCTGGCAACTTTAGGAATAGTGGACTTCAACGCCCAAAATTCCCTGAGTTCCTTAATTGAAAACTTGGCTGGGGAATTCTGGGAGTTGAAGTCTACCAGTCCTAAAGTTGCCAGGGTCAGAATTCCCTGACTGAAAACCTGGTTTCTGGGAATTCTGGGAGTTGAAGTCCACTTGTCTTAAAGTTGCCAAGGTTGGAGACCCCTGCCTTGGCAGATGATGAACTGATTGTCCTCCTACTGACCCCAGAACTTGTGAACACAGGTGTTCCTTCACTTAACGACCGCAAATTTCTGTGGTTAAGCAAAACCATTTTTAGGTGAATTTTGCCCCGTTTTGTGACGTTAATAAAGCATGGCTCTCTCTGTTACTTTGCTCAGGGGTGTCAAACTCAAGGCCTGTGGACTGGATGCGGCCCACCGGATGTTTAGATCTGGCCCGTAGGACCACCCTGGAAACAGTGAAGGACCACTGGTGCCTCTGCCAGTGAAAATGGACGCTCGGGAAGGCCGCGAGTGCCCCTTCCCCGAGCTCCATTTTCACTATAAGAGGTCTAGCAAAACAAGCTAAAAACAAAACGCAAAAGGAGAAATTTTTCCCCTTTTGCATCTGAGCATCCACGAAGGGACAGGAAAGGAGAAAGGGAAAGAGGAAAGGCAAAAGAAAAAGAAGGAATGATGAGAAGAGAGCAAGGAAGGAAAAAGAAGGGAAGGAAGAAGACAGGAGAATGAAGAGGGAAGGGAAAAAAAGAAGGAAGGAAGGAAGGAAGGAGGATTGGTTGGAAGGAAGAAGGGAAGGAGGGAGAGAGGAAGGAAGGAAGGAAGGAAGGAAGGAAGGAAGGAAGGAAGGAAGGAAGGAAGGAAGGAAGGAAGGAGATGATAATGAAAGTGAGGGGGGTCTGAGGAAAATCCTCTCTTGGCACTTTGCCACCACAGGGGCCCCCTCACGAGTGACGTCGAGCTGGCCACGCCCATCCTGGCCACGTCCCCCCCCCCAAGGTCAGATATAACCCTGATGCGGCCCTCAATGAAATTTGAGTTTGACACCCCTGACTTTGGCTGGTCAGAAGGTCGCAATATTCCGGGACACTGCCACTGTCATAAATACGAGTCAGTTGCCAGGCGTCGGAATTCTGATCAGGTGACTACGGTGGATGCCGCAGGGGTTGTAAGTGGTGAGGAGGTAAGTGTGTAAGGTCCATAAGTCACTTTTTACAGTGCCATTGGCACTTCGAAACGGTCCCTAAAGGAACTTGTTGTAAGTCGAGGACCACCTGTGCTTTCTGAGGGAAAAAGGCATCTTGGCAGGATGCAAAGCAGAGGCGAGGGAAAACGTGGCCCTTTTGTGACTTCTGGACTTCAATTCCCAGAATTCTCGAGCCTGAGGTAAAGGATCATGCCACGTTTATCTGGATAGAGTTTCTCTAAGCCACGGTTTTCTCTCAGCCACCTGTTCTAGATTCTCTTCCACGTACTAGCCACGGATGTGAATCCTGGTTGATGAAAGGTAAAAGCAACACGGAGAGCACTGTCCCATCACCATGTTCATTATGGAAGGACAAAACCACAGACCGGTTGGAAAAATTTAAGTACCGGCAATCTTGGATTTACCGCCATTCATTTAGTGACCGTTCCAAGTTGCAACGGCACTGAAAAAAGTGACTTATGGCCATCGTTCACACTTACGACCGTTGCAATCATCCACATGGTCACGTGATCAAAATTTGGATGCTTGGCCACTGAGTCATGTTTATGACAGTTGCTCTCACGGGTTCCCCTTTTGCGAACTTCGGACAAGCAAAGTCAACGGGGAAGCCAGATTCACTTCATAATTTCCCTTGCCTTTGCTTGTCCGAAGGTCACAGTGATTCGCTTAACGGCCGCAGCAAGGAAGGTCATAAAATGAGGCAAAATATCACCGAACAACTGTCTTTGTTTAGCAACAGAAATTTGGGGCTCCGCTGTGGTCGCAAGTCGAGGACTACCTGTAGGGCAAAATGTTCATGTCTTGTTTTGAAGATCGGTTATGCTAGATCGCTGGTCTGACAGCTGGAAAGGAGACCAAGCGTGCGGAAAGCTCAGTCCTTATTATATGACGGTCCCATCCCATCCCATCTTCCGCCGAAGGCCCAACCACATTTAAATCAAGGGGGATGGTTGAAAAAGCTTTATCCTATTATCGGGATAGGTTTTTAATTCTCTCTCTTTCTCTCTCTGTCTCTCTCTCTCTCCCTCTCCCTCCCTCCCTCTCTCTCTCTCTCTCTCTCTCTCTCTCTGCCTGACTAGGTGGCTCAGTGGCTAAGACACTGAGCTTGTCGATCAGAAAGGTCGGCAGTTCGGCGGTTCGAATCCTTAGTACAGGTCTCCTGTGTGAGCAGGGGGTTGGACTAGATGACCTCCAAAGTCCCTTCCAACTCTGTTACTGTTACCTCTCTCTCTCTCTCTTCTGTCCCACGCTTCCTAATTCTAGTTAGTAATTTAAGACCAATTCTGTGCTCTTCCTCGGATTTCCTAATCTTTGCAAGTTAAAGTCCTTTTTTTCCCCAGAAGCTCTACCAAGAAGGCAGAAGAATTTATTATTTTATTTTATTTTATTTTATTTTATTTTATTTTATTTTATTTTTATTTTATTTTATTTTATTATTTTATTTTATTTTATTTTATTTTATTTTATTTTATTTTATTTTATTTTGTCAAGTACATATTAGATAATAAATATAAGTATAAGCATGAATTTGAATACATAAAACGAATACCATTAAAGGGAGCATTTTTGTAAACAAAATAGACCCCGATATATATCTTTTTTCCCCCTTGTCCTAAAAAAAAAAATAATCACACTGGCTTAGCAACCACATGACTTTAGGCAGAGGGAAAAATATATAGGTGACGATGCTTTAGGAATAACTCACCCTCAAGAAGATGCAGTAAAAAAAAAAAAAAAAACAAAAATCCCCCACAAAAAAACACAGCAGCATTGCGAAAACACAGAATCCTGGGCGAACTGTACCGTCAGGATTTCCAGAAAAAAAAAGTGTCACAACGAAAAGAGATGAGCTAAGGTCTGATTGGTATCTTTTATAGCCCATTAAAGGCTTGGGAGTGTTGGCATGTTCTCAAACAATCAACATGAGTGATACAAATACAGCATTCAGTGGAATTATTTGATGCAATATGCATAGTGATCGCATTCCCGTGGTCTTTGTGTGTGTGTGAATTACCCTTTCCGCCCCCCCCCCCCATTTCAAAGCTGGATGTGGCTGAGGCTTCACTGGTTTTCCTTCAGATATCCATCTTCACTATTCTGACACAACGCAGGAAGTCCTCGATTTACAACAGTTCGCTTAGGGACCATTCGAAGTTATAGAACAGCCCTGAAAAAAGTGGCTTACGCAGTGGTGAAATCAATTTTTTTTTTTTTACTACCGGTCCTGTGGGTGTGGCTTGGTGGGCGTGGCAGGGGAAGGATACTGCAAAAACTCCATTCCCTCCCTACTCCTGGGGGAAGGATACTGCAAAATCCCCATTCCCACCCCACTCTGGGGCCAGCCAGAGGTGGTATTTGCCAGTTCTCCAAAGCAGGGGTGAAATGCTCCCGGTTAGGACCGGATCACCTGATCCGGTAGTGATGGCAGCGGATGGTTCGGAGAACCGGTAGCAAAAATCCTGCGCTCCCCCCTCATACCCAGCTGAGCCGCGTGATCATCAGAGGCTGTTTTTTTTTTTTTACTTTTAAAAGCATTTTTTCTACAACCTCTTCCACCGAAAAAATGCTTTTAAAAGTAAAAAAAAAAAAAAGCCTCTGATGATCGCACCACTCAGCTGGGATCATCAGAGGCTTTTCAAAGCATTTTTTTCTGCAACCTCTTCGGCCAAAGAGGTGGTTAAAAAGATGCTTTGAAAAGCCTCTGACGATCCCAGCTGAGTTGCCTGATCGGCAGAGGCTTTTCAAAGCATTTTTTTGCAATCTCTTCGGCGGAAGGGGTTGTAGAAAAAATGCTTTGAAAAGTTAAAAAAAAAAAAAAGTTGGCCACGCACACCTAGTCACATTACCAAGTTGACGCTTGGCAACGGACTCATATTTATGACGGTTGGAGCCTCCCAGGATCAACTTTTGAGACCTTCCGACCAGCAGAGTCAACGGGGGAAGCCAGATTCACTTAACAACATGTCACTAACTTGAGGTTGTAAAATAGGGCAAAACTCACTTAACAAATGTCTTCAGTAGCAGAAAAAAAATATTTGGGGCTCAGTTGTCGTTTCAGCTGTATAATTGCACCCATTGCAATACAGGTAGCTCTCAATCAGCGGTGGGTTTCCAATATTCTTACCACCAGTTTGCCGTGCGCGCCTTCTGTGCATGTGCCTGGTCTCGAAAACGTGCCTAAATAGGATGTCATAGAGCCGGGGCAATCTCCGCTACCATTTCGCCCGAATTGGTATGAACTGGCTGAATACCACCTCTTCTCTCAACATAGAACCCCAATTGAATCCAAAATTCCTGTTGCTAAGCGAGACACTTGTGAAGCGAGTGTTGTCCCATTTTACGCCCTTTCTTGCCACCGTTGTTAAGTGAATCACTGCAGTCGTTAAGTTAGTAACATGGTTGTTAAGTGAATCTGACTTCCCTGTTAATTTTTTGCTGGTCGCAAAAGGGGATCACGTGATCCTGGAACACTCATAAACCGTCATAAATATGAGTCAGTTGCCAACCGTCTTCATTTGATCACGTGATCCTGGGGATGCTGCAATGATCCTAAGTGTGAAAAACGGTCATAAAGTCACTTTTTTCAGTGCCACTGTAACTTCGAACAGTCGCTAAATAAACCTGTTGTAAATCAAGGACTACCTGTGTATGACATTGGCTTTAGGCCCTAATCTCCATAGGTTGAGCTTTTAACCAACATTACAAATATAAAATCGACCAACTATGCAAATATAAACCTGACAATTTAAGGGCAATGGATAGATATTCATATATTTAAGAATGAGGGTGTAAGTTCTAAAGACTTTACAGTGAAAAGAAATGGGTTTAATGCAGTGGTGGGTTCCTCCCGGTTCGGTCCGGTTCGGCCGAGCCGGTAGCGGTGACGATATGACGTCACCGAACCGGTTCTTCCCCCCCCGCCCTCCAACGTTATTCTTACCTTTTATTTGGCCCCACCCCCAATCTATTGCTGCCTCCTGAGTCCCAGCTGATGACTAGAGGGAAAAAAACTGTTTAAACTCTTGCCGGGGGGCTTCAAAGGGCCGCCCTACAGCTGATCAGTGTTAAAAGCAAACAAATGAGTCGGGTCGTAAGTGCAAGGACTGGTCGTAAGTGCGAGGACCTTCCAGAAATGACTCTGACCAGCTAGCCACGCCCACCTAGTCACATGACCTCCAAGCCACACCCACAAAATAAGTCACGCCCGCAGAACCGGTAGTAAAAAAAATTAGAACCCACCCCTGGTTTAATGGTTAGAGAAAGGAACTCATAGAGTGAAATCAATGCTTTTTAAAATGAATGAGCTGGAAGGGATCTTGGAGGCCATGTAGTCTAGCCCCCTGCTCAAGCAGGAGAGCCTATATGATTTCAGATAAGTGATTATCTAGACTCTTCTTAAAAACAGCCAGTGATGGAGCGCTCACAATTTTTGGAGGCGAGCTATTCCACTAGTTATTTGTCCTCACTGTTAGGAAGTTTCTCCTTAGTTCCAGGTTGCTTCTCTCCTTGATTAGTTTCCATCCATTGTTTCTTGTCCTGCCCTCAGATGCTTTGGAGAATAATTTGTTTATCTTCAGAATTAGAATAACAGAATAGCAGAGTTAGAAGGGACCTTGGAGGTCTTCTAGTCCAACCCTCTGCTCAAGCAGGTGACCCTATACCAGCGATGGCTAAACTTTTTGCTGTTGCGTGCCAAAAGCAGGGGGAGCACGAGGAGTTGCGCGTGCGCAGGCCCACACCCATAATTCAATGCCCCGCGCCCACCCATGCATGCACGCATGGACCCCCCCCCGTGCTCCCCCCACTTTTGGAACACGATGGCAAAATGGTTACTGGTGGGCCCGGTAGGCCCGTTTTTCACCCTTCCCAGGTTCCAGAGCCTTTCTAGAAGCCTGGGGAGGGCAAAAACAGCCTCCCTCACCCCACCCCACCCCCGAGGTGCTCCAGAGGCCGGAAACGGCCCATTTCCCAACTTCTGGTAGGACCGGAAGACCCGAAAATTAGCTGGCCGGTGCGCGCATACGTGCTGGAGCTGAGCTAAGGCAACGCTCACGTCAGAGATGGGTTTCAGCAGGTTCTGACCAGTTCTGGAGAACCGGTAGCGGAAATTTTGAGTAGTTCAGAGAACCAGTAGTAAAAATTCTGACTGGCCCTTCCCCCAATCTATTCTCTGCCTCCCGAGTCCCAGCTGATCGGGAGGAAATGGGGATTTTGCAGTATCCTTCCCCTGGAGTAGGGTGGAAATGGAGATTTTACAGTATCCTTCCCCTGCCATGCCTACCAAGCCATGCCACGCCCACCAAGCCACACCCACAGAACCAGTAGTAAAAAATTTTTGAAACCCACCACTGCCTCTCATGTCCACAAATATGGAACCACGTGCCACCCGTGGCACGTGTGCCATAGGTTTCCATATCACGGCTATCATTTCAGACAAATGATTATCCAATCTCTTCTTAAGTGCAGTTCTTCCAGTGATGGAGCATCCACAATTTCTGGAGGCAAGTAGTTCCACCGATTAATTGTTCTAACTGTCAGAAAATTTCTCCTTAGTTTTAGGTTGCTTCTCTCCTTGATTAGTTTCCATCCATTGCTTCTTATTTTGCCTTCAAGGTGCTTTGGAGAATAGGTTGACCCCCCCTCTTCTTTGTGGCAGCCCCAAATAGATGCATATTTTCACTATTTTCCCCCGAGTGTGAACTTCTTTCTTGGTGCGAAACGTAGGTGAGCTCGATGTAGGTAGGCCTTTTGAATTGTGTTTTTTATTTCTCGCTTGGTATGAACGATGTGGAGCTGGAAAGATTTGTGATATAAATAGATGTGGTTTTTCTGATGGATGCTTTATTTTCCTTGCTGCCAATGGAGCCTTTCCCCCCCCCACCCCATTGTCTCAGGGCACAACATTGTGAGGGCACAACCTCATTGTGCCCTGAACTGCAGTGGGAATTATATGATCATAGATCATTTCTGAGGAACATTTTCCATTGCTGAGTTGTAAATCATAGATACATAAATCTTATCAAGACACTCGGTTGAGTGTAGTGATCCAAGGAACATGACTGGAGACTAGGAGACACTGAGTTCTAGTTCTGCCTTAGGCGCAAAGCCAGCGGGGTGACCTTGGGCCAGTCACTCTGTGTCAGCCCTAAGATGAAGGCAAGGGCAACCACTTCAGTGGTGGGTTCCTCCCGGTTCGGTCCGGTTCAGCCGAGCCGGTAGCGGTGACGATATGACATCACCGAACCGGTTCTCCCCCCTCCCACCCCCCACACCCCCCACGTTATTCTTACCTTTTATTTGGTCCCACCCCCAATCTATTGCTGCCTCCTGAGTCCCAGCTGATGGCTAGAGGGAAAAAAACTGTTTAAACTCTTGCCACAGGGCTTCAAAGGCCGCCCTACAGCTGATCAGTGTTAAAAGCAAACAAATGAGTCGGGTCGTAAGTGCGAGGACTGGTCGTAAGTGCGAGGACCTTCCAGAAATGACTCTGACCAGCTAGCCACACCCACCTAGTTACATGACCTCCAAGCCACACCCACAAAATAAGCCACGTCCACAGAACCGGTAGTAAAAAAAATTAGAACCCACCCCTGAACCACTTGAGAAAAATAGTGCATGGATTTACCTACAGTATGTAGTTGCCAAAGCGGACTCGAAGGAGCTGTATACAGGTAACCCTCGACTTACGACAGCCGTAGAGCGCCAAATTTACGTTGTTAAGTGAGACATCCGATAAATTTTTGCTTAGCGCATTGTAAGCCGCCCTGAGTCTCCGGAGAAGGGCGGCATATAAATCAAATTAAAAAAAAAAAGAATTTTGCCCCGTTTTATGACCTTTCAAGCCACCGTTGTTAAAAGCGAATCAGTGCAGTTGTTAAGTGAGTCACACGGTTGTTAAGGAAAATCTGGCTTCCCCGTCGACTTTGCTCATCAGCAGGTCACAAAAGGGGATCACTTGACCCCAGGACGCTACAACCGTCATAACTATGAGTCAGTTGCCAAGGATCCAAATTTTAATCACGTGACCACGGGGAAGCTGCAACGATCTTAAGTGTGAAAAACGGTCATCAGTCACTTTTTGCAGTGCCGTTGTAACTTTGAACGGTCACTAAACAGACCACAATGGAGCCCAAAATTTCCACTGTTAAGCAAGACAGCTGTCACGTAAGTTGTGTCCCATTTTATGACCTTTCCTGCCGCAGTTGTTAAGTGAATCATGCAGTTGTTAAGTGAATCTGGCTTCCACCATTGACTTTATTTGTCAAAAGCTAGCTGGGAAGGAGGCAAAGGCAATGACATGACCCCGGGACACTGCAATGACCATAAATACATGTCAGTTGCAAACTGTTTGAATTTTGATCATATGCCTTATAAGCATGCATGATCTGTCAAATCTTGCCGGAGATGAAGCTGGCAACTACTTTGTATTGCAGTAAATGCTTGAGTTGGTTGCACCCCTTGAGCCAGAGTTATGGGGGGAAAGGCAAATGATGAGATATAAAGCGGAAGTGAGGTTGTCTCTTGTAGGGAAGGAAGGAAGGAAGGAAGAAAGGAAGGGAGGGAGGGAGGAAGGGAGGAAAGGATGGAGAAGGAGGGAAGGAAGGAAGGAAAGAAAGAAAAAAGGAAAGAAAAAAGAGGGAGGGAGGAAGGAGAAAGAAAGAAAGAGAGTAATGGAGGAAAGGATGGAGAAGGAGAGAAGGAGGGAAAGAAAGAAAAAAGGAAAGAAAAAAGAAAGAAAGAGGGAGGGAAGGAGGAAGCAAGCAAGGAAAGGAGGGAAGGAAGGAAGGATAGAGAAGAAGGGAAGGAAGGAAGGGGAGGAGAGAAGGAAAGAAAGAAAAAAGAAAGAAAGGGAGGGAGGGAGCAAGCAAGAAGCAAGGAAAGGAGGAAAGGAGGAAAAGAAGGAAGGAGAGAGAAGAAGGGAAGGAAGGAATGAAGGGGAGGAGAAAAGGAAAGAAAGAAAAAAGAAGGAAAGAAAAAAGAAAGGGAGGGAGGAAGCAAGCAAGCAAGGAAAAGAGGAAAGGAAGGAAGATAGAGAAGGAGGGAAGGGGAGGAGAGAAGGAAGGAAGGAAAGGAGAGAAAGAAAGAAAGAAGAGAAAGAAAGAAAGAAGAGAAAAAAAAGAAAGAAAGAAAAAGAAAAGAAAAGAAAGGCTCCCGCCCACCATCACTCACAAAGAGTCTTGGATTTACATTAAAAATAATAATTAGGTGACCTTCAGATCTAGATTTAAACAGGAGTTAATAATCACCCATGGAAGGAAAAGGTACATTCATTTCTCCATTGCAAGGAAGTGTCAGGTGAGCCGTGCTCCTCGGCTGTTAGGACATTGGCTCTCTCTCTTTTTCTGCTTTTAAATCTTTCCGTGGAAGCTGCCTTGAAGCCTCTCCTTCGACAGCCTTTCAAAGAAAACCGGTCCTCTCTAAAATAAGGCACACGGCCAACCTAGTTAAAGCAAGATCTCAAGGAAGCGCCTGGGTTCGCAAGAGACGTGACAGCTGCTAGGAAGAGTCCAACAAGTGCAGATGGGCTTTTTTCCAACAGAAAGGCTCTTAACGAAGTCCGCCTCCTTGCTGTAGAAAAAATTGACTTTTGATTAAGCCAGAAGCAAGAAGATGCAAAAATTATGGCCATGCAAGGGATGCTTCGGTACCAGTGATGGGTACCATGAGCCCTAGATCCAATCTTTCATGAAATTGGGCAGCAAAACGTGAAAATTCAATAGCATCTAGTTCGGGGAGTGCTATTCAGCAGGTTCTGACAGGTTCTGGAGAACCGGTAGTGGAAATTTGGAGTAGTTTGGAGAACCGGGGCAAATACCACCTCTGGATGGCCCCAGAGTGGGGAGGGAATGGGGATTTTGCAATATCCTTCCCCCAGGAGTGTGGTGGGAATGGGGATTTTGTAATATCCTTCCCCCAGGAATGGGATGGGAATGGGGATTTTGCAATATCCTTCCCCCAGCAGTGGGGAGGGAATGGAGATTTTGCAATATTCTTCCCCTGCCATGCCCACCAAGTCATGCCTACCAAGCCACACCAAGACACGCCCACAGAACCGGTAGTAAAAAAAATTGAATTCCACCACTAACCTAGTTCCTTTTTAGAAATAAGAAGCAAAATAGGGGAAGATTCCCTCATTTAGAGAGAGAGAGAGAGAGAGAGAGCAGTGGCATCATTTCCATATGAATAGAATAGAATAGAATAGAATAGAATAGAATAGAATAGAATAGAATAGAATAGAATAGAATAGAATAGAATAGAATAGAAAATATGGAATGGAATGGAATGGAATAGAATAGAATAGTTGGAAGGGACCTTGGAGGTCTTCTAGTCCAACCCCCTGCTTAGGCAGGAAACCCTACACCACTTCAGACAAATGGTTATCCAACCTCTTCTTTATAACTTCCAGTGTTGGAGCATTCACAACTTCTGGAGGCAAATCATTCCACCGATTAATTGTTCTCACTGTCAGGAAATTTCTCCTTAGTTCTAAATTGCTTCTCTCCTTGATGAGTTTCCACCCATTGCTTCTTGTTCTGCCTTCAGGTGCTTTGGAGAATAGCTTGACTCCCTCTTCTTTGGGGCAGCTCCTGAGATATTCCTGCAATCCTTTTTTCTTAAGCAGGCGCTCCTGGGTGCAAAACAAATTATTTGTTTTTGTTGTAGGAGGCAGATTAAAATACAGGTAGTCCTTGATTTACAACAAGTGTAAATGACAACACGGTCATTTCATTTAGTGACCGTTCAACGTTGCAACGGCACTGAAAAAAATGACTTAGGACCGTTTTCCACACTTACGACCGTTGCAGCCTCCCCATGGTCACATGATCAAAACTCAGGTGCTTGGCAACTGACTCACATTTATGACGGTTGCAGGATCCCAGGGTCCTGTGATTCCCCTCTTGCGACCTTCTGACAAGCAAGGTGAATGGGGGAAACCAGACTCACTTAACATCCATGTTTCTAACTTAACTACCGCAGCATTTTCACTTAACGACGGTGGCACAAAAGGTCGTAAAAGGGCGCAAAACTCACTTAACGAATATTTTGCTTAGCGTCAGAAAGTTTGGGCTCAATTGTGTAAGTCGAGGATATATAAAATTTAAATTTCTCAAGGATCTCAAGAACTTCCACCATGGAGAGATATCACACAAATGCACACACTCAGTCCAAAAACTGGGGTGTCAGACATTTAATTTTTGCAAGTTTAATTGTGGTGTCGACTTTACTGAAACAGGGACTTAGAAAACTGCGGTTGCTAAAGGTGTGTAAAAGATTTTGAAGGGGAAATGTCTCAACTCCCAAATGACTCAGTTTAGCCTTGATACAGGCATTCATTCTGTCTTGGAAGGAGTCAAACTTTGACGCAGGTTCACCATTCCCACCTGGAGCAGTTGGATTCAAGGCAGTGGTGGGTTCTTCCCGGTTCGGTTCTCCCAAGCCGGTAGCAGTGACAATATGATGTCAGCGAACCAGTTCTGCCACCCCGCCCCTCCACCCAACCCCCGCGTTATTCTTACCTTTTATTTGGCCCCACCCCCAATCTATTGCTGCCTCCTGAGTCCCAGCTGATGGCTAGAGGGAAAAAAAACTGTTTAAACTCTTGCCGCAGGGCTTCAAAGGGCCGCCCTACAGCTGATCAGTGTTAAAAGAAAACAAATGAGTAGACCGGTGCCTGCAAAAATAAATGGGAAGACCAGTGCCTGCAAAAATACATGAGTAGATCAGTGCCTGCAAAAATAAATGGGTAGATCAGTGCCTGCAAAAATACAATGAGTAGATCAGCGCCTGCAAAAATAAATGGGTAGATTGGTACAGCTCTGCAAGCAGTTAAAAGTCTGGTAGACCACTACCTCTGCTAAATCCTAAATAGATGTCACATGACCATCAAGCCACACCCACAAAATAAGCCACACCCACAGAACCGGCAGTAAAAATAATTAGAACCCACCCCTGCCGGAAACGGTCTGCTTCCCGACTTACAGTGGGCCCAGAAGGCCCCAAAATCAGCTGCCGGTATGCGCATGCATGGTGGAGCTGAGCTAGGGCAAAGTTCATGTGCCCACAGATATGGCTCCGCGTGCCACCTGTGGCATGTGTGCCATAGGTTCGCCATCATAGCCCTATACCATTTCAGACAAATGGCTGCCCAATCTCTTCATAAAAACTTCCAGTGTTGGAGCATTCACAACTTCTGGAGGCAAGTTGTTCCACTGATTAATTGTTCTCACTGTCAGGAAATTTCTCCTTAGTTCTAAGCTGCTTCTCTCCTTGATTAGTTTCCACCCATTGCTTCTTGTCCTGCCCTCATGTGCTTTGGAGAATAGCTTGACTCCCTCTTCTTTGGGGCAACCCTGAGATATTGGAACACTGCTCTCATGTCTCCCCCAGTCCTTCTTTTCATTAAACTAGACATACCCAATTCCTGAAACCATTTTCATATGTTTTAGCCAGGGGTGGGTTCTAATTTTTTTTAGAGTTCTGGGTGGGTTCTGTGGGTGTGGCTTATTTTGTGGGCGTGGCTTGATGGTCATGTGACAATTCTTTAGGATTTAGCAGAGGTACTGGTCTACCAGGCTTTTAACTGTTTGCAGAGCTGTGCCAGTCTACCCATTTATTTTTGAAGGCACCGGTCTACCACCACGCTGCCTTTTAACACTGATCAGCTGTAGGGCGGCCCTTTGAAGCCCCACCGCAAGAGTTTAAACAGTTTTTTTCTTTCTAGCTGATCAGCTGGGACTCGGGAGGCAGCAATAGATTGGGGGTTGGGCCAAATAAAAGGTAAGAATAACGTGGAGGAGGGGCGGAGGGGGCAGGGGGCCCCAGCTCCTGAACAAAGAGAACCGGTTCGGTGATATCATATCGTCACCGCTACCGGCTCGGACGAACCAGGAGGAACCCACCACTGGTTTTAGCCTCCAGTCCCCTAATCATCTTTGTTGCTCTTCTCTGCACTCTTTCAAGAGTCTCCACATCTTTTTTACATCATGGTGACCAAAACTGGATGCAGTATTCCAAGTGTGGCCTTACCAAGGCATTATAAAGTGGTATTAACACTCCACGTGATCTTGATTCTATCCCTCTGTTATGCAGCCCAGAACTGTGTTGGCTTTTTTGGCAGCTGCTGCATACGGCTGGCTCATATCTAAATGGTCGTCCCACTAGGACTCCAAGATCCCTCTCACAGTTACTACTATTGAGCGAGGTACCACCTATACTGGACCTGTGCATTTGGTTTTTCTTCCCTAAATGTAGATCTTGGAGTCCTAGTGGACAATCACTTAAATATGATCCAGCCATGGGCTGCAGCTGCCAAAAAAGCCAACATAGTTCTAGGCTGCATAAACAAAGGGATATGTTTATGAAGTGTTAATACAGCATTTATTTTTGGAGGCACCGGTCTACCACCACGCTGCCTTTTAACACTGATCAGCTGTAGGGTGGCCCTTTGAAGCCCCACGGCAAGAGTTTAAACAGTTTTTTTCCCTCTAGTCATCAGCTGGGACTCAGGAGGCAGCAATAGATTGGGGGTGGGACCAAATAAAAGGTAAGAATAACGTGAGGGGGTGGGGGTGGTGGAGAGAACCGTTTTGGTGACGTCATATCGTCACCGCTACCGGCTCGGCTGAACCGGACCAAACCGGGTGGAACCCACCACTGGTTGAGAGTGTGCAGAGAAAAAGCTACACAAAAAAGATCGGGGGGCTGGAGGATAAAACATGAAGAACAATTACAGGAATTGGGGTGTGTCTCGTTTAACGAAAAGAAGGACATGATAGCAGTGACACGATAGCAATGTTCTAATATTTGAGGGCTTCCACAAAGAAGAGAAGGTCAACCTATTTTCCAAAGCACCTGAAGTCAGAATGAGAAACAATGGATAGAAACTAATCAAGGAGTGGACCAACCTAGAATTAAGGAGAAATTTCACGACAGAATAATTAGCCAGTGGAAGAGCTTGCCTTCAGAACAGTGGTGGGTTGCCCCCGGTTCAGGCCGGTTCGCAAGAACCGGTATGCCGCGATCCCGTTGCAAACCGGTAGTAAAGGTAAGTAGAACCCACCCCTGCTTCAGAAGTTGTGGGTGTGCCATCACTAGAGACTTTTTAGAAGAGACGGGGCAGCCACTTGTCTGGACCAGTATAGGGTCTCCTGCTTGAGAGGGGGTTGGACTAGAAGACCTCCAAGGTTCCTCCCAACTCTGTTATTCTGTAATGCATAAGTCCCTGCAGTTTTCTTGCCAAAAAAACTTTCAGTAGTTTGCCATTGCTTCCTTCCTAGGGCTAAGAGAGAGGGACAGACCCAAGGCAGTGGTGGGATTCAGCCGGTTCAGGCCAGTTTGGGCAAACCGGCTGTTAAATTGCTGGCTGGGCCCTCCTCTCCCCTCCCCACCCTGCCCCTTCCAGGAGTCTCCACACACCCCGTTTTGGCTCCCAGGTAAGTGCACAGAGACCTACTAGGCCCAAAACTGGGCGCAGAGGGTGTTCCCCCACCCCCGCGGCCCGTTTTTGCTCTCTGGAGGCTGCAGAGAGGCCTACTAGGCCCAAAATGCGGTGCGGGGGGTGCGGTGGCCCCCTGCAGCCTGTTTTTGCTCACAGGGGGGCGCAGGAGGCCGAGTGCTGTCTGTCACACCCCTGGCCACGCCCACCATGGCCACACCCACCCAGCCTGTCATTAGGGTAGACCACCGGTTGTTAAATTATTTGAATCCCACCACTGGCCCAAGGTCTCCTGAAGGCAAGACAAGAAGCAATGAACGGAAACTAATCAAGGAGAAAACCAATCTAAAAATAAGGAGAAATTTCCTGACAGTGGGAACAATTAATCAGTGGAACAGCTTGCTTCCAGAAGTTGTGGGTGAACACTCGAGGTTTTACAGAAGAGATATCAACAGCCATTTGTCCAAAATGGTGCAGGGTCTCCTACTTGTACAGGGGGTGGACTAGAAGACCTCAAAGATCCCTTCCAGCCCTGTGATTCTGTTGAAATTGGAGGAAAGTGTTGCAAAACCGGTGACAGTGAAATACATCCGCTTCCAGGAACAATGATGCTTCTAAGCAGGAAGGGACATAAGTCAGAGCAGAAACCGTAATCTGCATTAGTAAATCATTGTTAAAGAACTCTGGTGGGGAAATGATGCATTGGAAGAAAAGTGACATCATGCACATGGATTGGAAAATGTGTTAGGCAGCATTAAGAAGGTTGAAGTCGGAAAAGCAACTTTAATTACGGACTTTTCTGCTCTTCAGTTGCCCATTTGCTAATTCTAATGGCCAAGATCCCTCCTTTCCAGTTCTTCATCTGTATGATGGACATCAACTGGAAGTCCTTTCAACTGAATAGGGCATGGAGGATATATTCTATTTCAGGGGTCCCCAAACTTGGTGACTTGAAGACTTGTGGGCTTCAGCTGGCTGGGGAATTCTGGGAGTTGAAGTCCACAAGTCTTCAAGTCGCCAAGTTTGGAGACCCCTGCTCCATTTCATTGGAAAGACTTCTAGTTATTTCTCCAGTTTATGGATTACTTGGGAGCATCAGGTCCCCTGTGACTTTATTTACATCACATGCTAAACCATCTGAGCTTTTTCTGGTGTTTGCTGAGCAAACCCAGCCCATGAATTTTATAAGCCACATTTTAGAGCTCAGTCAAGTTGAATCCTAACCAATTTGTGGCTTGGTCATGAAAGAGAACTTGACTTGATGGGTGAAGGTTCCCCATGAATGCTGGACTAGCTTGGCCTTCAGATGGTTCCAACAGATCTCTTTGTGGTTTCCACTGAGAAGATGGGAAACATTGAGTGGACAATCTGGTGTCCACTCAATGTTTTGAGATTATTGGTCCCAGAATTCCCAGCCAAACTCTGCTGGGTGAGAATTCTGGGCAGCACATTCTCAAATTCTTTGGTAGGACCATAAGACGAATAAGGTTGGAATAGACTGATAATGAAGTTCATTTTTGTGGCTCACTGAGCTGTTTATTTTGTGCTAGATGCTACTGTATTAAGTTATGAAACTAACCCTCCTTTCATGCAGAAACAAACATCCTTTGGGTTTTTAACCTATATTTGTCTGAATGATGGGAACCAACATGGTCCAAAATACAGTAGTGGCCAAAATTGTGGAAACCTTTTGGGAAAAGTATATTTTCTAAAACTAGCTAATAACACCACTTTTTTGGGGAGTAGTACCATAAAATTATATATCAATGGAAAGATAATTTAATCAAGAATGTAATGCAATAACTTTTATGGAGGATTTGCTATTAGAATAGCAGTTACAGTATAAAGAAGAAAAGTGAAACACGGAGAAAAAATGAGATATACAAAAATGATCACCATAGAAAAAACGAGATATGCAACAATGATCATGTCAGTTAATACTTAGTTGGGTAAGCTTTAGCATCAGTTACAGCCTTACAATGTCTTCCCATGGAGTGAACCAAGTCTTAGTTCTGCAGCTGTTATAATGTGAAACCAAGATTGAAGGATGGCTTCTATTAACTGGGTTTTATTGCTTCTGACTAACAAGTTTCTTTAGTCGGCTAAAATTCATAGATTTTCAGTTGGGTTAAGGTCTGGGCTATTCCCAGGCATTCCAGCAGTGGAATAGGATTATCTTGAAACTCCAAAGAAAAATGGTGTTATTAGCCATCATACCTCAAAAATACACTTTTCCAAAAAGGTTTCCACAATTTTGGCCACTGCTGTATGTTCTTCCTGTCTCCTGTCCACAGAAAGGGGCAAGAACGTGATTCACGAGGAAAGGCGTAGTGCAGTCTTGCAACATAAGTGAATCAGAATAGAGCTGAAAGGGAACTTGGAGGTCATGTAGTCTAGCCCCCTGCTCAAGAAGGAGAACCTATACTATTTGAGATAAGTGATTATCTAGACTCTTCTTTAAAACATCCAGTGATGGAGTGCCCACAATTTTTGGAGGCGAGCTATTCCACTGGTTATTTGTCCTCACTGTTAGGAAGTTTCTCCTTAGTTCCAGGTTGCTTCTCTCCTTGATTAGTTTCCATCCATTGTTTCTTGTCCTGCCCTCAGATGCTTTGGAGAATAATTTGGTCCCCCTCTTCTTTGTGGCAGCCTCTCAAATACTGGATGCATGACTTATATCATGTCACCCCTAATTCTTCTTTTCTTTAGGCTAGCCAAACCCAAATCCTGCAACCACTTTTCCTAGCTTTTAGTCCCCAGGCCTTTGATCATCTTAGCTGCTCTTCTCTGAACGTTTTCCAAAACCTTAACATCTTTTTCCTATTGTGGTGACCAAAACTGGATGCAGTATTCCAGAGGTGACCCTAACTAAGGCTTTATAAAGCGGTACTAATCCTTCACGTGATTTCAATTCCACGCCTCTGTTTATACAACTAAGGATTGTATTAGCTTTTTGGATTAAAACCTTAGGCCAAACTACCTGTAGAAGTGTGAGACCACAGTTGAAGAATGAATCGTTATCTGATCTGTAGATAGGGAAGCGAAGTGCAGGGGAAGATGGGACAAGGACCTGTTTCCCAGAAGTTCTCCAGATGTTGCCTCTGAGATGTTCTTGTGGTGATACCTGAACGGAAGCAAATTCAGCTAGGAGATAAGAAGATAAAAGCAGACACTTGAAAAAGAGTCGAGTCTTCTTTCTGAACCAAACCAGAGATAGTCCTCAACTTATGACCACGAGCCCAAAATTTCCTTTGCAGAGTGAGATAATAATAATAATAATTTTATTTCTATACCACCCTTCTCCCAAAGGACTCAGGGTGGTGTACAGCCTATTAAAAGCACAAAGACAAACAACAATTAAAATAATTTAAAATTATTAAATAATTTCGGCTCAATATTAAAAAACCCCAAAATTTAAAACATCCAATTTAAAATCATTACATTGATAGCCCGGCCTGGCGGAACAGCAGGGTCTTAAGGGCACAGCAAAATACCCTGAGGTCGGAGATGTTACGCATTTCCGGGGGCACATTCCACAGGGCTGGGGCTCCCACAGAGAAGGCCCTCCCTCTGGGTGTCGCCAGCCAACATAACTTGGCCGATGACACCCTGAGGAGACCCTCTTTGTAGGAGCGAACTGGCCGGCGGGAGGCTACTGGTGGCAGAAGTCGGTCTCGAAGGTACCGAAGATGATTGTTAAGTGAGTTTTATATCTCGCTTAGCCACATAAATTTTGGGCTCAATGATGGTCATAAATCAAGAACTACCTGGAAATCAGAGGTGGGGAACCATGACCCCTTTTATGACTTGTGAACTTCAACTCCCAGAATTCCATGGTGGCTCAGGAATTCTGGGAGTTGAAGTCCACAAGTCATAAAAGAGCTGTAGTAATTTCCCTCCACAGCTGTAAATAAATACATGAATGCAAACGGAGATCTAGAGGATCTTTGAAATCCCTCCTGCGAATGTTAACGTGTAAAGGTCCTGTGAATTTAATTTGGAATAAATGCCTTAGAATTTCAAACTGACTCAGAAACACTTAAAAATAAATCAATACCTAATAATCACATCTGCCTCTGGCTCCCTGGCATTGGAGATGATTCCTTCCCTCTCCCCTTTTGATCTCTGTCACAACCCAAGCAGTAAATTATTGACTGGCTGAAGGTCATCTACTACACTTTCTGATTGAATAAAATATCATAGTTAAAAAATCCTTCAGTGCAGGCCTCCCAGTGCACTAAATAATCTATTGCAAGGGATGACTTGGAACTGTGATGGCACAGTGGTTAGAGTGCAGTATTGCAGGCAAACTCTGGCCACTGCCAGGAGTTCGATCCTGACTGGCTCAAGGTTGACTCAGCCTTCCATCCTTCTGAGGATGGTATAGTGAAGGACCCGGATTGTTGGGGGCAAGATGCTGACTCTTCAAACTGCTTAGAGAGGGCTGTAAAGGTTTATCTGTGTGAGGTTTATCTGTGAGGTTTATCTGTGTCCTCAGGGTCACCTGAGTGGTGCAAATGGGTGTGGAGCCTTTTAAGAGCCTTTTAATTTTAAGACTTGTGGACTTCATCTCCCAGAATTCCCCATTCAAGGTGTCCAACCTTGGCCATTTTAAGACTTGTGGACTTCATCTCCCAGAATTCCTCATCCAAGATGTCCAACCTTGGCCATTTTAACACTTGTGGACTTCATCTCCCAGAATTCCCCATCCAAGATGTCCAACCTTGGCCATTTTAAGACTTGTGGACTTCATCTCCCAGAATTCCTCATCCAAGGCGTCCAACCTTGGCCATTTTAACACTTGTGGACTTCATCTCCCAGAATTCCCCATCCAAGATGTCCAACCTTGGCCATTTTAAGACTTGTGGACTTCATCTCCCAGAATTCCCCAGCCAGCCACAGGTCCACATGATGGCTGGGGAATTCTGGGAGTTGAAGTCCACATGTCTTAAAATGGCCAAGGTTGGACACCTCCGCCTAATACCATCTCAGACAAATGGTTGTCCAGTCTATTCCTAGTCCAACCCTTGCTCAAGGATTTCATACCAGGGGTGTCCAAATTGCCAATTTTAAGACTTGTGGACTTCAAGGCCCAGAATTCCCCAGCCAGCATGTGGACCTGTGGCTGGCTGGGGAATTCTGGGAGTTGAAGTCCACATTGCCAGTTTGGACACCGTCTCAGACAAATGGTTGCCCAGTCTATCTTTGAATGCCTCCAGCAATGGAGCCACCCACAACTCCACAACAAGCCAGCTGCTCCATCATGCCCCCTGCCCATGATTTGCGATACCCTCCCTGCAGTTCTGCCAGGGAAATTTGTCAACCAAACCACCCAAGAGTAATGAAGACAGACCTCCTTGGCTTGGAGAAAGCTTAAACATAAAAGAGCCTTGGTAGTACAGTGGTTTAAAGCACCCTGTTATTAACACAGCTGCCTGCAATTACTGCAGGTTCGAATCTTACCAGGCTCAAGGTTGACTCAGCCTCCCATCCTTTCTAAGGTAGGTTAAATGAGGACCCAGTTTGTGGGGGCAATAAGCTGACTTTGTATAAATATACAAAAGGATGAAGGCTATTGCTTAACGCATTGTAAGCCGCCCTGAGTCTCCGGAGAAGGGCGGCATATAAATCAAATTTATATATATATATATAAAGGGCTAACAATTTCCATCGCTCTCTCAAAGTAACAGTAGTAGAGTTGGAAGGGACCTTGGAGGTCATCTAGTCCAACCCCCTGCTCACACAGGAGACTTATACTAGGGATTCGAACCGCCAACCTTTCTGATCGACGAGCTCAGCGTCTTAGCCACTGAGCCACCTAGGGAGCCATCGACATCTCCTACAACCAGCATCTCCCTTCCTGCCCCAGAGCCTCCTACCCCCGACGCTCCAGAATTTAAGAAGTTTAAAGGATCTTAAACTTCAGATCCAAGTACCCCGGGGCCCAGATCCGGCCCACAGGCCTTGAGTTTGACACCCCTGATGTAGACCATCGACCCGTTTCTCCACATCTGGCTGCTCCTAACAGCCCAAGCCCATTTCGTTTTCTCACTTGGGAGTCGAGAATCCTAAAGACTTTGCACGCCAAGGGAGGCGAGTCCCAGGTGTATTTATACGGAATGCCAATAACCGGAGCCCTTTATTAAAACAATATTTCAAAACCTCCATTAAAACGCCCTCACAAAGCTTCCCTCTTTCGGCAGGGAGAAGGAAATCACTTAGCAGCTCGAATATCCGAAGCCAAATTAGGTGGAGGATCCAGATGTTGAGTGTTTGGAAGGCAAGTTGGAAATAGTGAAATTAAATCCCTTTCTCTAACGCAACAAGAGACATGCAGTGTTCAGTATATGGTAGAATTCAGACACGAGGGGTCCTTGGTTTTAAGGAGCTGCCACAAAGAGGGTAAGGGGCTCAATCTGTTCTCTGAAGGCAGGACAAGAAGCAATGGGTGGAAACTAATCAAGGAGAGAAGTAACTTATTATTATTTTTTTTATTTTTTTTTATATGCCGCCCTTCTCTGGAGACTCAGGGCGGCTTACAATGTTTTAAGCAATAGCCTTCATACTTTTGTATATTTTATACAAAGTCAGCTTATTGCCCCCACAAACCGGGTCCTCATTTTACCCACCTTAGAAAGGATGGAAGGCTGAGTCGACCTTGAGCCTGGTGAGAATTGAACTCGCAGTAATTGCAGGCAGCTGGATGTTAAATGCTGCCTTAGAACTTAGAACTAAGGAGAAATTTCCTGACGGTTAGAACAATTAATCAGCGGAGCTACTTGCCTCCAGAAGTTGTGAATGCTCCAACACTGGAAGTTTTTAAGAAGAGGTTGGACAACCATTTGTCTGAAACGGGATAGGGCAGTGATGGCTAACCTTTTTGCTGTCACGTGCCAAAAGCGGGAGGAGCACAGAGGGGTCACGCACATGCGTGTCCACACCCATAATTCAATGCATCCCGCTCCCGCACACGTGACCCCTCCGCACTCCCCCCAGTTTTGGCATGTAATGGCCCAGTGGGCTCAGTAGGTCCGTTTTTTGCCCTCCCCAGGCTCCAGAGGCTTTCTTCACAGCCTTCCCCATGCCCCCGGAGGCCGGAAACCGCCTATGTCCCAACTTCCGGTGGGCCCGGAAGGCCTGAAAATCAGCTGGCTGGCACATGCACGCATGCTGAAACTGAGCTAGGGCAACAATCGCGTGCCCACTGATATGGTTCCGCGTGCCACAGGTGGCACACGTGCCATAGGTTCGCCATCACCGGGTTAGGGTTTTCAACTTGAGCAGGGGGGTGGATTAGAAGACCCCACTACCATGGTTTTCTAGTCCAAGCCTGTTATTTTGGTGTTCTCTGAGGTTGGTTGTTTTCTTGCAGATGTTTCATTACCAAATTAGTTAACATCATCCGTGCAGGGCAGAATGCAAATGACCAAGCTGTCTGCAAGGAGTATAAACCCTTCCATTCCGCACCATCCAGTCAGAGCTGAAGAAGCTTCATGGATGAGAAGCGAAACATCTTCAAAAGAAAAACCAGAAAGTCCAGTTGCCTCTTGAGAAAAAAAAAAACAAAACCACTTTTAGGTCAACCCAAACTGAAGGCTAAAACATATCAAGAACGGTTGCAGGAACTGGGTATGTCTAGTTTGATGAAGGACTAGGAGAGAGATGATAGCAGTCTTCCCTCAGGGGCTGCCCCAAAGAAGAGGGAGTCAAGCTATTCTCCAAAGCACCTGAGGGCAGGGCAAGAAGCAATGGGTGAAAACTCAGCAAGGAGAGAAGCAACCTAGAACTAAGGAGAAATTTCCTGACAGTGAGAACAATTAATCAATGGCACGACTTAATAATTAATTAATTATTAATTATTAATTAATTAATAGAACTAAGGAGAAGTTTCCTGACAGTGAGGACAATTAATCAGTAGAATGAATTGCCTCCAGAAGTTGTGAATGCTCCAACACTGGAAGTTTTTAAGAAGATGTTGGATAACCCTTTGTCTGAAGTGGTGTAGGGTTTCCTGCCTAAGCAGGGGGTTGGACTAGAAGACCTCCAAGGTCCCTTCCAACTCTGTTATTCTGTTCTAACCATGACCTGGATGACTGAGAATCTCCATAGACATTTATCTAGGAACAACTCCTCCATTTCCTCCTCCTCCTCCTTTCTTGGTGACCCTTTTTGGCTTTTTAATCTTCCCTCTCTCTTTTAAAAGCAGGCTTTCCTGGGGAAAAAAAAAAGAAAAGAAAAAAGGACCAGGGAGAATTTGCTGGGGCTGACCTTCACTTGCCCTTGCTCTGCGCTAAGCAATGTGCCACGAGCTCCCCGGCTCCCCTCTGGTGTCTCTTTGGTGCATTGTGTACAAGGTAGCAACGGAGGCAGCCGCGTTCTGGGGCTTTTGCTAAGGAGCAGCGGAGGCAGCAGCAGCAGCTCCGAGGTGCTCGAGGAGCCTCCTCCGATGTCCCAGCCTTCGAAAATGCACAGTGTGCAAAATCAGCATCCCTGCTTCACATGCTGCTGGGTTTTGTTTCCTCTCCAGGCAGAGAGCGGGAGAATCCTTATCTGCATTATGGCTAAACTGCAGTTGCCACCCCTGGGCACCAGCTGTCATCCATTTTTTCTTTCTTTCTTTCTTTCTTTCTTTCTTTCTTTCTTTCTTTCTTTCTTTCTTTCTTTCTTTCATTCTCTTTTTTCTTTCTTTTCTTCTGTCTCTTTCTTTCTTCCCTTCCTTTCTTCCTTCTATCCATCAATTCTTTTTTCTTTCTTTCTTTCTCTTTCTTTCTTTCTATCTTTGTTTCTTTCTCACTCTCTCTCTTTCCTTCCTTATATCTTTCTTTCTTTCTTTCCTTCCTTCTGTCTTTCTTTCCTTCTGTCTCTTTCTTCCTTCCCTTCCTTCCATCCATCCTTTATTCTTTCTTTCTTTCCTTCCTTCCTTCCTTCTTTCTTTTCTTTCTTTCTCGCTCTCTCTTTCCTTATATCTTTCTTTCATTCATTCCCTTTTTTCTTTCTTTCTTTCTTTTCTTCCTTCTGTCTTTCTTTCCTTGTCTCTTTCTTTCTTCTCTTCCTTCCTTCCATCCATCCATCCATCCACCCAGCCATCCTTTCTTTTTTCTCTTTCTTTTCTTTCTTTCTTTCTTTCTTTCTTTCTTTCTTTCTTTCTTTCTTTCTTTCTTCTGTACCTTCGGCACATTTCCTTTCTCCTTCCGTCTTTCTTTCGTACGCTATTTTTCCTTCCCCCCTCCCCTTCCCCATAGGTTTCCACCCCCCACCTCCCTTTCTCCAAAAAGACGACTTTTTCTTCGCACTCCATTTTGGAGCGCTCAAGACCCTACCCACTGCATAAGGTGGCTGCGTCCGTGGGAAGGAGAGACACGCAGGGCAATTTCACCGGCCCCGAACGAAGGGACACCTTGGCGTTATATTTTATTAGCATTATTTATTTTTAAGGCTTCTTTATTCGTCGTGCTCGGGGATAGGAAGGGAGCCGTTTCTTTTAAAACTTTTAAAAATCGGGGCGTTCTCTGTCCTTCTGCTCGGTCTGTAATTAAGGGGGTGTCGAGAGAGGGAAGGGGTGCAGGTGTGTACCTGTTGTTAAAGGAGAGATAATTTGTGAAACCCGCCTTCCACGATAATAGAGATTTCCGGGGTAGAAAAATCTCGGGTTGAAGGAATGGGGTTCCCAAGCAATGGAGAATCTTAAGAGCATCTTTTCCGAATCCGACGGACTAAAATTAAGAAAAAAGCGTTAAAAGGTGTTTTTGGGGAGGGGCGGAAAAGGCGCCTGGCTCTGCAGGGCGTCAGAAAAGGGGGAGCCGGGATTCTTCCGGATTTGTGGCTACCAGAAAGTGCTGGAAGTGGAGAGTTCAACCCCTCCTTCCCTCCCAACAGGTGTATCCGCAGGTTCAGGTTGCAACCATTTTCTGCCTTTAAACTTCCCTGCCCGCCACCAATTAATGAGAATATTCCACTTTTATCCTATTTTCCAAATGCGTTTTGTTGGGATTATTTATTCGCTCTTCCTTCTCTCTCTCTCTTCCCTCTTTCTCTCGCCTTCTTTCTCCCTTTCTCTCTCTTTCTTCTCTCTCTCTCTTTCCTCTTCCTATTTCTCTTCTCTGTCTCTCTTTATCTGTCTCTGTCTCTTCCCTCCTCTTTTCTCTTTTTCTTTGTTTCCACTCTTCTATCACTTTCTCTCTCTCATCTTTGTCTCTTCTGCCTCTCTTCCCTCTTTTTTCTTCCTTTCTTCCTCTCTCCCACTCTTTTATCACTTTCTCTCTCCCCTTCTTTCTCTTTTTCTCTCTCCTATCTCTCTCTCCCCCTTTTTCTTCCTCTCCCCTTTTTTTATTCTTTTATCGCTTTCTCTCTCCTCTTCTCCTTTCTCTTTTTCTCTCTCCTCTCTTTCATTCATTCATTCATTCATTCATTCATTCATTCATTCATTCATTCATTCAACTTGTATGCTGCCTTTCTCCAAAGACTCAAGGCGGCTCTTTCCCTCTCTCTCCCTTTTTCTCTTTTCTTCCTCCCCCTTTTTACTCTTTTATCGCTTTCTCTCTCTCTCCTCTTTCTCTTTTTCTCTCTCCTCTTCCTTCCTTCCTTCCTTCCTTTCTTTTTTCTTTCTTTCCTCCTTCCTTCCTAACTTCTCTTTCATTTTTTCCTTCCTTCCTTTCTCTCTCCCTCTCTCCTTCCCCTTCCTTCCTTCCTTTCTTTCTCCCTCCCTCCCCTCCTTCTCTTTCCTTCCTTCCATCTTCTTCCTCCCTCCCTCTCTCTCTCCCTCTGTCCCTTCCTTCCTTCCTTCCTTCCTTCCTTCCTTCCTTCCTTCCTTCCT
>NW_026844028.1:97542231-97583298 GCF_029531705.1 Pantherophis guttatus | reverse complement strand
CCTTCCTTCCTTCCTTCCTTCCTTCCTTCCTTCCTTCCTTCCTTCCTTCCTTCCTTCCTTCCTTTTCCTCTCTCCCACCCTCCCTCCCTCCCTCCCTCCCTCCCTCATGTGCTCTAACCCAGCCTCTAAAAATGTAAGAAAAACAATTCAGTTTCCTGATTCTGCTTGAATTCTCTCACAGAAGAAATGGATATCAATGTAATTAATACATTGACCAAGAAGGCAAGGATGGGCTTCAAAAAATTTATCAAGGGGTTCTCTGCCCGGTTGCTGAGTGGGTGTGGCATGGTGGGCGTGGCCTAGTCAGCCTCCAGCAATATGGTGCGGGGTGGGGGTGGTTGCCCTCCCCGGGCTCCGGAGGATTTCCTCGAGCCTCTGGGAGGGTAAAAACAGCCTTCCGTCCTTTCTGAACTTCTGGTAGGCCCATTTTTTGCCCTCCCTGAGCCTCCGTGTGTGCCCTACACTTACTTGCATCCAAAATGGGCCAAGTGGTGACTCCTGGGAAGGGTGGGATGGGCAGGGACAGTCAGGAGTCAAAAGAGTCAGTGTAAGAAGTGAGTTGGGGCTGGGCAAGGGGGAAATCCAGCAGGTTCTGGAGAACCTGTTATGGAATGATGGGACCAAACAACATTCCTGGTCAGCCAGAGACAGTTTATTGCGCAGTTTCAGAATCAGATTTGTATCTGCAATTCTGAACCCAGAAGAGCTCTGATACAACTGCTTTTATACATATCCAAGACAAAGGATTTTGCGAGCACAGCAGTTTTCCATATATGGTTAAAATACATTTGTTACATTATAATTGACACTTTCTAATTACTAAATTCCTTCATTATTTTCTGGTTCATAAGATTATCTTAGCTAAACAACCTTCCTCAGTTCTGTGATTGCTGATGCGTAGATTCATGGCTGCTTTGGATAATAAGTAACTTTTTGTTTCATATGGATGTCCTTGCATCCTTGACAGCTAGGCCCCTCAGAAGATATATATTACCAAGAATGGAATTTAGCTGACTTAGTGTAATCTCTAAACAAACACATTTCTTTCTTAAAATAATGTAAATAAAGAGGGTCCTTCAGTGTTCATATAGCTGACCCTGTACTATTCCTACACTATTCACATTAAACCGGTAGTGGAAATTTTGAGTAATTTGGAGAACTGGCAAATGCCACCTCTGGCTGGCCCCAGAGTGGGGTGGGAATGGAGATTTTGCAAAATCCTTCCCCCCTGGAGTGGGGTGGGAATGGAGATTTTGCAAAATCCTTCCCCCCTGGAGTGGGGAGGGAATGGAGATTTTGTAGTATCCTTCCCCAAGGAGTGGGGAGGGAATGGGGATTTTACAGCATCTTTCCCCTGGAGTGGGGTGGGAATGGAGATTTTGCAATATCCTTCCCCTGGAGTGGGAGGAATGGGGATTTTGCAGCATCTTTCCCTGGAGTGGGGTGGGAATGGAGATTTTGCAGTATCCTTCCCCTGCCACGTCCACCAAGCCACGCCCACAGAACCGGTAGTAAAAAAACTTTGAATTTCACCACTGGTGTACGGTTTCCTGCCTGAGCAGGGGATTGGATTAGAAGACCTCTAAGATCCCTTCCAACTCTCTTGTCCCAAAGGTGCTTTTTCCAAAGACAACTGGACTTTTTGTTTTAGTTTGTTGTTGTTGTTTTTTTTGCTTCTCATCCAAGAAGCTTCTTCGGTTCAGAACGGAAGAAGCTTCTTAGATGACAAGCGAAACGTCTTCAAGGAAAAAACAAAACCCCAAAGAAGTCCAGTTGCCTTTGGAAGAAGCACCTTTGGGAGAACCCTGACCTGGATAACTGAATCTCCAAAGACATCCTTCCAACTCTGTTACTCAGTTATTCTTATTCTGAAGTCTACAAAGGAGTCCATGCAGTGGTGGGTTTTTTTACTACCCGTTCTGTGGGTGTGGCTTGGTGGGCATGGCATGGCTTGGTGGGTGTGGCAAGAGAAGGATACTGTAAAATCTCCATTCCCTCCCCACTCCAGGAGAAGGTTACTGCAAAATCCCCGTTTCCTCCTCATCAGCTGAGGACTTGGGAGGCAGAGAATAGATGGAGGCGGGGCCAGTCAGAATTTTTACTACCGGTTCTCCAAACTAGTCAAAATTTCCGCTACCGGTTTTCCAGAATTTGTCAGAACCTGCTGAAACCCACCTCTGAGTCCATGGAATAAACATGGCCAGCATGAATGAATGATCAGAACTGTCTTTTGACATCTGTGTGATGCATATTTTTTTTTTGGCTGTTTTCCTTCTATTAAATCATGTCAGATTGAGGCTTCTTGGACAAATCCCTGCAGCTTTCCTGGCAAGGTTTTTTCAGAAATGGTTTGCCATTGCCTCCTTTCTAGGGCTGAAAGAAAGTGACTGGCCAAGGCTCTCCAGCTGGCTTTGTGCCTAAGGCAGGACTAGAACCAGTGATGGGATTCAAATAATTTTAACAACCGGTTCTCTGCCCTAATGACCGTCTGGGTGGGCGTGGCCAAGGGCTGTGTCAGGCATCCCCTGGGAGCAAAATGGGCAATGTGGGGGGATGTGCCATGCCCCCCCCGTGCCCCGTTTTGGGCCTAGGAGGCCTCCCTGAATCCTCCTGGGAGTGAAAATGGGCTGCGGGGGAGGGGCGCACCGCCCCCCTCCACCCTGTTTTGGGCCTAGGAGGCCTCCCTGCACTTACCTGGGAGCTAAAATGGAGCACGTGGGGACTCCTGGAAGGGGCGGGGCGGGAAGGGGTCAGCCAGCAATTTCACTATCGGTTTTCCCGAACCGGCTGAATCCCACCACTGACTAGTACTCAGATTCTCCTGCGTTTTTCTCTGACGCTTTAACCACTACACCAAATTGGTTCTCTCTGATGGATCTAATCCATGTTAGAAAGGGTCAGAGGTTGGATTGACCAATCATACCCGCCATTTTTTTTTTTGGGATGGTTTCGACCTCTTTTCATGGATGTTCCAGGGTTGTCCCATTTCCATATCTCTTTAGATCTTTTTGAAGCCACCGCTTAGGTGGAAATTTGTATGCCTTCCGAATGCAATTGTTTTCCTATGCTTTTTAAATGTTATTTTTATACTGTTGTACGAATTACAGGGCACATGTTTTGCTAACTGAACCATTTTATACCCATTTAAAATAATAATAATAATAACAATATACCACAAACATGGAATTGGGGGGGCACGCTTCAAGGGAGAAGGGTCTCGGTACGTAGCTTTATCTGAAAATGCAGAATTGGTAATTTCTCCTTCAGTTCCTGAAGCCCACTGCCTCTAATCCTGGATGGGTTATATAGCCAGAAGTCCCCAACCTTTCCGATGTGGCAGACCGGCAAGATGGGGTGGGGGGAGAGGGTGAGTGTGCACAGCTCCATTTGTACAAGTGGCAGGTGCACGCAGGCACACACGCATAAATGGAGCTGCACATGCGAGCGTCCACCGCTCGTGCTCGCCAGCCACTTGTGTGGCCTGATTCCAAACAGGCCGCGGCCTGATAGTGGGCCCCAGCCTGGGGTTGGGGACCCCCGATGTATTCTAAGGACTCAATGAATCAGAGAACGAGACCCGTCAGTTCACAGGATATGAGATACTTGATTCATATTTGCAGACCGATCATAACTCTGCACATAATGATGTGATCAGGCTCCCCTTTTCAGATGGTTTGGAGCAGGGGTGTTAAACTCAAGGCCCGGGGCCCGGATCTGGCCCGTGGGGTGCTTAGATCTGGCCCATGGGGCCACCTTGATCTGGCCCAGATCCAGCCTATGCGGTGCTTAGATCTGGCCTGCGGTGCCTCTGCCAGTGATAACGGAGCTCAGGAGGGGCACCCACGACCTTTCTGACCTCTGTTTTCACTGGCAGAGGGTTGCAGGAGGCCGTCACAGCCAAAAACGGAGCTGGAGAGGGCCACAGGAGGCCCTCCTGAGCTTCCGTTTTCACTGGCAGAGGTTGCAGGAGGCCGTCGCAGCCAAAAACGGAGCTGGAGAGGGCCACAGGAGGCCCTCCTGAGCTCCGTTTTCGCTGGCAGAGGGGTGCAGGAGGCTGTCACATTCCAAAAACGGAGCTGGAGAGGGCCACAGGCGGTCCTCCCGAGCTTTGTTTTCGTTGGCAGAGGGTTGCAAGAGGCTGTCGCAGTCAAAAACAGAGCTTGAGAGAGCCACAAGCGGTCCTCCCGAGCTCCGTTTTCGCTGGCAGAGGGTTGCAGGAGGCTGCGCAGCCAAAAATGGAGCTGGAGAGGGCCACAGGAGGCCCTCCTGAGCTCTGTTTTCACTGGCAGAGGGTTGCAGGAGGCTGTCGCAGCCAAAAACGGAGCTGGAGAGGGCCACAGGAAGCCCTCCTGAGCTCGGTTTTCGCTGGCAGAGGGTTGCAGGAGGCCATCGCAGCCAAAAACAGAGTTGGAGAGGGCCACAGGCGGTCCTCCTAAAGCTTTGTTTTCACTGGCAGAGGGTTGCAGGAGACCGTCGCAGCCAAAAACAGAGTTGGAGAGGGCCACAGGCGGTCCTCCTAAGCTTTGTTTTCACTGGCAGAGGGTTGCAGGAGCCGTCGCAGCCAAAAACAGAGTTGGAGAGGGCCACAGGCGGTCCTCCCGAGCTCCGTTTTCACTGGCAGAGGATTGCAGGAGGCCGTCACAGCTGAAAACGGAGCTTAGGGGTCTGTTTTCACTGGCAAAACGCTTGAGCCACCACAGGCGCCTCCGACACGTGTGACATTGAGCTGGCCACACACACCCCGGCCCCCATGAGGTCAAACACAACGTGATGCGGCCCTCAATGAAATCAAGTTTGACACCGCTGGTTTGGAGTGATTAGAATGCAGGATTCCAATTTATTCTGGGTCAGTCTAGTTTTTCCTCAGAAATGCCTCAAGGCATGTCAGTATTTGGGAGGTTTTTTTCGAGCCCTTCTCTTGGGCTTTGGTTTTGCCGAAGGGAATTTAGGTGAGCGATTTCAAGGAGAACATCCTTCTCTGTGACTTTAGCCCTACTTGTCATTGTGGGTGTTTTTGTTCAATACAGATAGCCTTTGACTTACAACGATTCATTTAATGACCGTTCGAAATCAAAGTGGCGGCGAAAAAAGTGGCATTTTTCATACTTGTGACCGTTGTAGCATTCCCATGGTCACGTGGTCAAAATTTGCAACTGGCATGACAGTTGTCCTGTCCAAGGTCATGTAATCATCCTTCCCTGCCAACTTCTGATGGGTAAAATCAATGGGAGAAGACAGATTCATGACACGTGATTCATTTAACAACTACAGGGAGTAACTTAACAACTGTGGCCAAAAGATCGCAAAATGGGGCACGATTTACTTAACAACTGTCTTGCTCAGCCACAGAAATTTGGGGCTCAGTTGTGGTCATAAGTTGAGGAATTCCTGTACTTGATGAAGACATTCCTTTTCTCACAAGAATTGTTAAAATGTGCTTAATTAAGTTTTGACTGGAAGTGTTTGCATATTATTTGCTATATTTGCACTGTTTTATTGCTTTATGTTTGCTATCTCTTTTAATCCCTATTTAGTGGATTTAAATTTTGCATGGATGGATGGAGGGATGGATGGATGGATGGACAGACAGGCCATCCAGTGTGACAGACAAATGACAAACAGCTTGTCTACCTCTAGGAATCTTTCCCCACAATGGCTGGTTCATACAACCTTCTTAACCTTAAATGTCGCATTTCCCCATTTTTGGCTGTGCTCTGTCTATTTCATCTTAAAGCAACTGTAGAAAGTTAGCACCCACCCGTCACCTAGGAGAATGAAATATTTTAGGAAATATTAAAAAGGCAGAATATTATATTTCCCTGGATGAGAAATGGAGAAACATGCTCTTGGAAAGCAGCCCCCCAACTTTCTTAATAGCCCTCAGCAGATGTCAGCACTTAAGAGCACTGCGGTTGGACTAGAAGATCTTCAAAGTCCCTTCCAACTCTGTTATTCTGTCTGTGTTCCTTCATTGAGATATGGTTAACAGTTTGATTGTTGGTCTGGTATTAATCCCAGTGTTAATCCTTGCTTATCTATGTATTGATTGCTGGCGAGGAGTTGTTTTGGTCTTTGGTTTCCTTTTTAGCTCTTCGATTGTCTCTTTTGAATGGGGTATAAACATTGTTTATCTCTGTGTGTCTGTTGATGGCTGATTTATCTTTTACACTGATCTGCTACCAACAGCAAGGATAGCGTTGCAGTAGTTTGTCGATCTAGGCCAGTGTTTGTCAACCATGACCATTATAAGCTGCGTGGACTTCAACTCCCAGAATTCCCCCGCCAGCATGAAGTCCACTCATCTTAAAATGGTCAAACTTGGGGAAAAACTGCTCTAGATTATTTCAGATTCTTGGCTGATGGAGTGGTCTGTTCTATTTAAATTTCCTGACAGTTAGAGCAATTAATCAGTGGAACAACTTGCCTCCAGAAGTTGTAAATGCTCCAACGCTGGAAGTTTTTAAGAAGAGATTAGATAACCCTTTGTCTGAAATGGTGTAGGGTTTCCTGCCTAAGTAGGGGGTTGGACTAGAAGACCTCCAAGGTCCCTTCCAACTCTGTTATTCTATTCCAGTGATGGTTAACCCTTTTGGTGCCAAGTGCCCAAAGCGCGCACAAATGCACTTGTGCCCGAACCCCCAAAATGCAATGCGAGCGCCTCTCCCCGTGCATGTGCCCCACCCGCGCATGTGCGCGCATTTCCTGTGCATGCATGCACATCTCTGCACATGTGCCCCCCAGCACATGCACCCTGCCCCTCATGCCCTGTTTTGGCTTCCAGGTTGCTGCAGGAAGTTTTCCAGGCCCAAAACGGGGCACAGAGGGGACACGTATGAACCCCCAAAATGCAATGCGAGCGCATAATGTGCATGCACCCTGCCCACTGCTCCTGCGCATGGGTTCTGCCCCCCCGCATGCACATGTGTGTCCCCCGCATGTGTCCCACCCCCTGAGTATGCACGGCAGGGACCCAAAGACCAGCTGGCCAGTGGAAGGCATGCACGCATGTGCGGTCGAGCTCGGTTGGGGCGATGACTGGTGTGCCCACAGAGAGGGCTCTGTGTGTGCCACCACGTTGGCCATCAAGGTTCTATTTTATACAGAATCTAGAAAGCAGATTAGATTTCAAAATAAAAACAAAGAGAGCCTGTAGTACAGTGGACTAAGCACTGTTATTAACATCTGCTGCTTGCAATTACTGCAAGTTCAAATCTCACCAGGCTCAAGGTTGACTCAGCCTTCCATCCTTTCAAAGGTGGGTAAAATGAGGACCCAGATTGTGGGGGCAATAAGCTGACTTTGTATAAATATACAAAAGTATGAAGGCTATTGCTTAACGCATTGAAGGGCGGCATATAAATTAAAGCAAAAAAAGAAAAAGAAAAAGGGGCTGTTATTGCAAATAAATAAAAATCAAGAAAGGGGGACATTTATAATCACTTGTCCTCCCCAAATTTTATTTATTTATTTATTTGTTTTATTTCGAATTTATATACCGCAGCTTCTCCCAAGGGACTCAAGGCGGTGTACAGCCAGATAAAAACATACAATACAAACATTAAAAACAATTAAAAGAATATATATTAATTTGGCCCCAGTTTAAAATGACAAACCAATTAAAAATTAAAAATATTTAAAAATATGTTAAGCCAGCCCGGCTTGTTGAAAAAAAGAAAGTTTTAAGGGCACGGCGGAAGGCACCGAGGTCTTGGATCCTCCTTATCTGGTTTTCCTTTTTAAGTTTTTTTTTTAAAAAATCTGATTTTGGAGAAAGATATTCTCGGCTAAAAGAATGTCTCAGAATTGGAACACATCACTGTATAACTCAGTCGTGCATTAGAAACATATTAAGTAACCGTTGCTGCATTTTATAAAAAAGGGTTTAAGAGCAGAAACCAGCCTCTGAGGTCAGCTAATCATGTGCTGCGTGAGTGAGTCAGATGTTGAAGATTCAGGTAAAAACAACAGCTAAAACTGGGTGTGAACACACAATTTTTGTCTGCTTGCCAGAAAGAAAACATATATTTGAACTCGGCCTCTTGTGAATGCCTCGTCCTATGATACGGCTTGTGTCCGTATTAGTCACCAGGATTGTGTCTTACCTAGGAAAATAAAATTGATGCATGCCCTAAATTATGTGGGTATGATTGGCATCAAACCTGTTGACCAATGATCCTTTCTGTTGCATTTTTAAGTCTCCGAGCCAGGCACAAATCTATTAAAATAGGTGTGAAAAAAAGCCAATCTAAAACAGACCAGTAGAAATAAAGATATCATCGTTAAGAACAACAATGCAATCTAGCTAATAACAACAATATTTATTCAGCATTGGAAATGTGAGTGCGTGTTGCCTTATGCGCATGTGCGCACTTTTAAAAAACAGCAATATAGAACGGGATAGCTCCAGAGCGGATGGGCAGGCAGTGGTAGGTTTCAATTTTTTTTTACTACTGGTTCTGTGGGCGTGGCTTGGTGGCAGGGGAAGGATACTGTAAAATCTCCATTCCCTCCACAATTCAGGGGAAGGATACTGCAAAATCCCCATTTCCTCCCGATCAGCTGAGACTTGGGAGGCAGAGAATAGATGGGGGTGGGGCCAGTCAGAATCTTTACTACCGCTTCTCCGAACTACTCAAAATTTCCGCTACCGGTTCTCCAGAACTGGTCAGAACCTGCTGAAACTCACCACTGAGGTAGGCCCACCTGTGGGTCTCAACTACTGGTTTCCCAAACTGGTCTGAACTGGCAACAGCCCCCCTCTCATATTTTCAGTATCTCTAGCATATGAAGAACGGTTGCAGGAATTGGGTATGTCTAATCCAGGGGTGGGTTCTAAATTTTTTTACTACCGGTTCGGTGATGTCATATCGTCACCGCTACTGGCTCGGCCGAACCGGACCGAACCGGGAGGAACCCACCACTGGTATGTCCAGTTTAATGAAAAGAGGACTAGTGAAAATACGACTTCACAGTGCTTTACAGCAGTGGTGAAATCCAAATTTTTTTACTACTGGTTCTGTGGGTGTGGCTTGGTGGGTGTGGTGTGGCTTGGTGGGCGTGGCAGGGGAAGGATACTGCAAAATCTCCATTCCCACTCACTCCAGGGGAAAGATGCTGCAAAATCCCCATTCCCTCCCCACTCCTGGGGGGAAGGATACTGCAAAATCCCCATTCCCTCCCCACTCCTGGGAGAAGGATATTGCAAAATCTCCATTCCCACCCCACTCTGGGGCCAGCCAGAGGTGGCATTTGCTGGTTCTCCGAACTGCTCAAAATTTCCACTACCGGTTCTCCAGAACCTGTCAGAACCTGCTAGATTTCACCCCTGCTTTACAGCCCTCTCTAAGCGGTTTACAGAGTTTATAGCCCCCAACAATCTGAGTCCTCGTATTACCCACCTCAAAAGGTTGGCGTGACTGAGTCAACCTTGAGCCTGCTGGGATTCGAACTGCCGAACTGCTGGTAGCTGGCAGTCAGCAAAAATAGTCTGCAGCACTGCACTCTAACCATTGCGCACCACGGTTAAGGTGGGGAAGGGGGTAGGAGTAGGTAGTGGCTGGTGGAGTGCAGGGCCACCGAAAGGACACAGATGGGGAAGGAGAGAGGTGGGCTGGAGGGGGTTCAGTTGAAGGCAAGCATGGCAAGGCAGAAAAATGGTGAGGTCCTTAGCCAACAACCACAACTGGGGTCTACCGGAATTGCTGTCGTTAACTGGTACAATCACACCATATTTCCACTAATGACCCCTTTGTGTAATAATGGAAATAATTGCCCCAGTTAGGGTTGTTAAATGAGGACTGGGGATAGCTCTCAATTTACAACCGTTTGTTTAGTGACGGTCTGAAGAAACACCAACACTCAGAAAAGTGACTTATGACCGTTTTTCACACTTACGACCATTACCGCACCCCTGTGGCCAGGTGATCAAATTTCAGATGCTTGGCAAAGGTTCATATTTATGATGGTTGCAATGGCCCGGGATCATATGATTATCTTTTGCAATCTTTTGTCATGCAAAGTCAGTGGGGACTTCCTTCCTTCCTTCCTTCCTTCCTTCCTTCCTTCCTTCCTTCCTTCCTTCCTTCCTTCCTTCTTCCCTCCCTCCCCCTTCATTTTTCTTCCTTCCTTCCTTCTCTCCTCCTCCCTTCCCCTTCATTTTTCTTCCTTCCTTCCTTCTTTCCTCCCTCCCTCCCTCCCTCCCCCTCTCTCCCTCCCTTCCCCTTCATTTTTCCTCCTTCCTCCCTTCCCCTTCATTTTTTTCCTTCCTTCCCTCCCTTCCTCCCTTCCCCTTCATTTTTCCTTCCTTCCTTCCTTCCTTCCTTCCTTCCTTCCTTCCTTCCTTCTCTCTAAGTGGTTTACAGAGTTTATAGCCCCCAACAATCTGAGTCCTCATATTACCCACCTCAAAAGGTTAGCATGACTGAGTCAACCTTGAGCCTGCTGGGATTCGAACTGCCGAACTGCTGGTAGCTGGCAGTCAGCAAAAATAGTCTGCAGCACTGCACTCTAACCATTGCGCACCATGGTTAAGATGGGGAAGGGGGTAGGAGTAGGTAGCGGCTGTGGAGTGCAGGGCCACCAAAAGGACACAGATGGGGAAGGAGAGAGGTGGGCTGGAGGGGGTTCAGTTGAAGGCAAGCATGGCAGGACAGAAAAATGGTGAGGTCCTTAGCCAACAACCACAACTGGGGTCTACCGGAATTGCTGTCGTTAACTGGTACAATCACACCATATTTCCACTAATGACCCCTTTGTGTAATAATGGAAATAATTGCCCCAGTTAGGGTTGTTAAATGAGGACTGGGGATAGCTCTCAATTTACAACCGTTTGTTTAGTGACGGTCTGAAGAAACACCAACACTCAGAAAAGTGACTTATGAGACCGTTTTTCACACTTACGACCATTACCGCACCCCTGTGGCCAGGTGATCAAATTTCAGATGCTTGGCAAAGGTTCATATTTATGATGGTTGCAATGGCCCGGGATCATATGATTATCTTTTGCAATCTTTTGTCATGCAAAGTCAGTGGGGACTTCCTTCCTTCCTTCCTTCCTTCCTTCCTTCCTTCCTTCCTTCCTTCCTTCCTTCCTTCCTTCCTTCCTTCCTTCCTTCTTCCCTCCCTCCCCCTTCATTTTTCTTCCTTCCTTCCTTCTCTCCTCCTCCCTTCCCCTTCATTTTTCTTCCTTCCTTCCTTCTTTCCTCCCTCCCTCCCTCCCTCCCCCTCTCTCCCTCCCTTCCCCTTCATTTTTCCTCCTTCCTCCCTTCCCCTTCATTTTTTCCTTCCTTCCCTCCCTTCCTCCCTTCCCCTTCATCCTTCCTTCCTTCCTTCCTTCCTTCCTTCCTTCCTTCCCTCCCTCCCCCTCTCGCCCTCCTTTTCCCTTCATTTTTCCTCCTTCCTCCCTCCCTCCCCCTTCATTTTTCTTCCTTCCTTCCTTCTCTCCTCCTCCCTTCCCCTTCATTTTTCCTCCTTCCTTCCTTCCTTCCTTCCCTCCCTCCCCCTCTCTCCCTCCCTTCCCCTTCATTTTTCCTCCTTCCTCCCTTCCCCTTCATTTTTTTCCTTCCTTCCCTCCCTTCCTCCCTTCCCCTTCATCCTTCCTTCCTTCCTTCCTTCCTTCTTCCTTCCTTCCTTCCTTCCTTCCTTCCTTCCTTCCTTCCTTCCTTCCCTCCCTCCCTCCCTTCCTCCTCCCTCCCTCCCTTCTCCTTCATTTTTCCTCCCTCCCTCCATCCTTCCTTCCTTCTGCTTCATTTTTCTTTCCTCCCTCCCTCCTTGCCTCCCTCCCTTTTTGCTTTTAACACACCGTCTCTCAGACCAATTCATTAATTCCCTCCTCATCAGCCTTTCTTGCAGACCTCTGCAAGCAATCTCTGACTAGAACACGTCCCCTTTTCCAGGGCTGGGGAGTGCCGAGTGTTGCTGGCACCGCTTGTCTCGAGCCGTGGCGAATATAGTGCCAAAGAGATGCTTTTTCTCACTTTAGGGGGAGTTAGACGCACTGCATCTACTTAGCAGAAAATCAAAGTGACACCTCATCAGGGATGGTGGTATCTTTTTACTTGCAAACTCTGTGGCATTATGAATCACCAGGATAGGAACTGATGCCTGAACAAAGCTATTCAGACATATTTACTCCCCTCCCCAATTCACTTGTCCTTTCAAGTCCTCCGTTGGTTTTTCTTTCTCCAACCCTGGAAAATGTGAAATTCAAATTCCTGGTTTTGATTTTATTCTTTGAGAGTCTACTCTAACCAGTTTTTTTTTTTAAAAAAAAATTGATTTATATGTCACCCTTCTCCGGAGACTCAGGGCGGCTTACAATGCGTTAAGCAATAGCCTTCATCCTTTTGTATATTTATACAAAGTCAGCTTATTGCCCCCACAAACTGGGTCCTCATTTAACCTATCTTAGAAAGGATGGAAGGCTGAGTCAACCTTGAGCCTGGTAAGATTTGAACCTGCAGAAATTGCAGGCAGCTGTGTTAATAACAGGGTGCATTAAACCACTGTACTACCAAGACTCTTTTAGTTCTTGAATGGGGCGAAGTTTTATTCACTACCTGTGAGTAAAGGCAGGAGCAATGGGGAAATAGGTTTTGGAGATGAGCCGCGGTGGTGCAGTGGTTAGAGTGCAGTACTGCAGGCTGCTCCTACTGACTGCCGGCTGCCTGCAATTTGGCAGTTCGAATCTCACCAGGCTCAAGGTTGACTCAGCCTTCCATCCTTCCGCGGTGGGTAAAATGAGGACCCAGATTGTTGGGGGCAAGAGGCTGACTCTGTAAACTGCTTAGAGAGGATTGTAAAGCACTGGGAAGCAGTATATAAATCTAATTGCTATTGGAGATTAATTGCACTCCACACAAGAAATGAAAGAAACCCACTCAGTGAAACCTTTTGGGAGTTCCCACTGGCTGTGATTTCCTAACTTTATGGAATTCTTTTAGGGAACAGGGTGCCACAAAATGGAAATAAATCCCAGTGCAGAATTCTACCTGCATAGGTTGTGTCACTGCACTAAATCTTTAGATCAGGGCTGTCCAACTTCGGCCATTTTAAGACGTGTGGACTTCAACTCCCAGAATTCCCCAGTCAGCCATCTTGGCTGAGGAATTCTGGGAGTTGAAGTCCGCAAGTTTTAAAATTGGCCAAGATTGGACACCCCTATTTTAGACAGTGGGTAAAACCAGCAGGAAGGATAGTAGTGTATGTATATTGTTAACACTGTACAGGTAGTCCTCAACTTACAACATTTGTTTAGTGACCATTCAAAGTTGCAATGGCACTGAAAAAAGTAATCTGCAATCGATTTTCACACTTATAACCAATGGAACATTACCAAAGTCACGTGATTTGGTTACTTGGCCAACCGGTATGTATTTAGGATGGTGGCAGCTTCCTGAGAAGCAAAGTCAATGGGGAGAGCCAAATTTGCTTAATGACCACATGGGGATTTTACAGTATCGTTCCCTTGGAGTGGGGTGGAAATAGAGATTTTACAGTATCCTTTCCCCTGGAGTGGGGTAGAAATGGGGATTTTACAGTATCCTTCCCTTGGAGTGAGGTAGAAATGGAGATTTTACAGTATTGTTCCCCTGGAGTGGGATGGAAATGGAGATTTTGCAGTATCCTTCCCTTGGAGTGGAATGGAAATGGAGATTTTACAGTATCCTTCCCCCTGGAGTGGGGAGGGAATGGAGATTTTACAGTATCCTTCCCCCTGGAGTGGGGTGGAAATGGGGATTTTGCAGTATCCTTCCCCCTGGAGTGGGGTGGAAATGGAGATTTTACAGTATCCTTTCCCTGCCACGCCCACCAAGCCACACCCACAGAACCGGTAGTAAAAAAAAAATTAATCCCACCGCTGAATTCCAACCCTTTCTCTCCCCCTCCCAAATTCCAGCTCGCCTGTTTTAAAATGGAGATTTTTTCCCCCCTCCGGCTCAGAATATATTAACCTGCTCTTTTTAAAAGGATTTAGATTGTCAGCCTAAAGATTGATCGATTAAATCTGTATCTCCACTGAACTAGCGGTGAAGTAACCGACCCATTTTCTTGGAGATATTTCAACCGAGACAACTGCAAAGATGAGGTGTGAAAGGATTAAAAAAATAAAATAAAATCAAGATGGCAGCTGGGATTATGTTTCTGATGCCAGGCCCCCTTTTTAACCCTCTTCTACACATAACTAGGGGTGGGATTCAAAAATTTAAGCAATCGGTTAAGCCCGGTTGCTGGGTGGGCGTGGCTATGGTGGGCGTGGCCTACTTCGCTTCCTCCACCATGGCGGGGGAGGGGTGTTTGCCCTCCCCAGACTCTGGAGGCTTTCCTTGAGCCTCCAAGAGGGTGAAAACAGCCTCCCCCGGGCTCTGGAAGCCCTCCGGAGGGTGAAAACAGGCCCGTTTTCAGACTTCTAGAACTTCTGGGAGGCCCGTTTTTCACGCTCCTAGAGCCTCTGCACAGGTGCTGCACTTACCTGGCATCCAAAATGGGGCATGTGGAGACTCCTGGGAGGGGAGGGGTGGGCAGAGCGGGGCCAGCCAGTTCTTGCAACTACTGGTAAGGTGAACCAGATGTAAAATTAGCATCCCATTCACCCGAACTGGTCCGAACCGGCTGAATCCCACCCTTGCATATAACCCACAGCGAAGAAATCAGTAACAATTTCCTTGATGGTGAGATCATTGATACTTTTTAGATCAGGGGTATTCAGGCAATTTTTGGGACTTGTGGACTTCAACTCCCAGAATTCCAGGGGAATTCTGGGAGTTGAAGTCCACAAGTCCGAAAGTTGTCGAGGTTGGACATCCCTATTCTAAATAATCCGGAAACAGAGAATTAAACACAGATGTGTTAATTGGCCCAACATCAAACTGGGAGGCTGGGGTTAATTTGAGCTGGCATCCAGGATGCCCCGCTAGAAAATTCAGTGTTTGGGTTTTAAAAATATAAAGAAAACCATTTTTGAACGTCCATAGACTTTAGTGATGAACAATAGCACGGTGCCAGCTGAGTTCATTTAGGACCAAAATAAATAAATAAAGCTATAAAAGTATTTACTTTGCTTTTTTGGGCTGTTGTTATCTTGTACAACAGTTCTGTGCAATATCCCACAAATCTCTGTAGAAGTGGAGATAAGGAGCAAGTTTATTTGCAGAGAGGGAGATAGCGAGGAAAATGTGAAATAGAATGATGGGGAGGAAGGGGAAAGACACCGAAGAAAGATAATTTTCTTGGATTTTTTACGATTTGTCAGTGCATACGGGTGGTGCGTTTGTTTAGTGACGGTTCAAAGTTATAACGGTACTGAAAAAAACCTGAGTCGTGGCCGTTTTTTGCAGTTATGATGATCCCCCCCCATGGTCACGTGATCAAAATTTGCCCACTTGCCCACTTTATGACGGTTGCAGTGTCCCAATGTCATATCGTCACCGCTACCGGCTCGGCCGAACCGGACTGAACCGGGAGGAACCCTCCACTGCCCCACGCATGCCCCGCACATACGTGGCAGAGACCCAAAAATCAATTGGCTAGCGGGAGGTGCACGCGCATCCACGGCAGAGACCCGAAACAGAGCTGGGGTAACAGCGCGTGTGCTCACAGAGACACCTCTGCATGCCACCTTGGGCATGCGTGCCATCGGTTCGCCACCGCTGCCCTAGACCTAAGGTCACCGGATAATCCTTTCAATCCAGAAGTGCCTCGGTTTAAATTTAAATTCTGGGGATAACATTACGTTTTACAGTCAGGTTTTACAACAGATACAATATATAGCTGTGGTGTACAGTGGTTCGAATGCAGTAGTGTAGGATATGGCTGCCAGCAATTTGGCAGACCGAATCTCACCAGGCACAAGGTTGACTCAGCCTTCCATCCTTCCGAGGTGGGTAAAATGAGGACCCAGATTGTTGGGGGAAAGAGGCTGACTCTGTAAACTGCTTAGAGTGGGCTGTAAAGCAGGGGTGAAATCCAGCAGGTTCTGGAGAACCGGTAGCGGAAATTTCGAGTAGTTCGGAGAACCGGCAAATACCACCTCTGACTGGCCCCAGAGTAGGATGGGAATGGGGATTTTGCAGTATCCTTCCCCTGGAGTGGGGTGGGAATGGAGATTTTACAGTATCCTTCCCCTGCCATGCCCACCAAGCCATGCCCACCAAGCCACACCACATCCACTAAGCCACGCCCACAGAACTGGTAGTAAAAAAAATTGGATTTCACCACTGCTGTAAAGCACTGTGAAGCAGTCTATAAGTCTATTATTGTTATTGTTGTTGTTGTTGTTGTTGTTGTTGTTATTATTATTATTATTATTATTATTATTATTATTATTATTATTATTTTCATTGGTTAATCTTTAGTGAGATTCACAGCCTTTGAGGCTGGTTAATAGCTCAGCAGCTCGAGTCCTAACCAAGGACCTAGGAACTGTTAAGGTATCGTCGGAGGATGTAAGCTGTTCCGAGTAAGGTGGTTTTTTGTAGAGTCGAAATGTTCAAGTCCGGTAAATTTAGAATTTCTAAATAGCGGGGTAGCCCTTTGGGTATTGCTCCAAGGGCTCCAATTACAATCGGGACAACACACGATTTCTTTTTCCACAGTCGCTCAACTTCAATTTGCAAGTCCCGGTACTTTGTGATTTTTTCTTGCTGCTTATCTTCAATCCATGCATCATCAGGTATTGCAATGTCAATGAACCATACTTTTTTCTTTTCAACTATTGTTATGTCAGGTCTGTTGTGGACCAAGTGCCTCCTTACATAACAATATTATTATTATTATTATTATTATTATTATTATTATTATTATTATTGTTGTTGTTGTTGTTGTTGTTGTTGTTGTTATTATTATTATTATTATTATTATTATTATTATTATTATTATTATTTCTATGCCACCCACTCTCCGAGGACTCTGGGCGGCTTACAACAATCGACAGTATACTAAATAGCATGTTGCCCCCAACAATCTGGGTCCTCATTTTACCCACCTCGGAAGGCTGAGTCAACTTTGAGCTGGTGAGATTTGATCTGCTGAACTAGCAGTCAGCTGAAGTAGCTGCAGTACAGCACTCTAACCACTGCGCCACCTCAGCTCTTACCGAGCTCTTATTCGGCTCTAAGTGCTATTACTATGAGAGTGATGTGATCTTAGGACAGAGTTTGCCGGAGATTCTCTAGTTTTGCCTCTGTCCACTCCCATCACAACTCAGCAGCCAGTGGGAAAAATAGCCACTCATCTGTCTTTTTTAATGTGGGCTACGGCTGGGGAGCAGGCAGGTTTTGATAGATGGTTAGACTGGCAGGCTCGGCCATCTGTCAGTGCTCCTGTGCATTCAGAAAGAGAGAGAGTGAGTATCAGCTGATGCCAGTACATAGCCTTACTCCTCACCCGTTCTGGTGCTATTCCAGAAAACCCATAAATCCCGGTTGAAAAGGGGGCCGAAGACAGGTTTAGTGCTGTTCCGAAAGAGCCCTAAATTTGTGTTTAAAAGGAACTGTCAACAATAGTTGACAGATGTAGGAAGGGCTGGCCCTCCGAAGAGGAAACCCCATCTCTTCCTCTCCTTCCCTCCAGCTGTTGGTCAAATTGATTCGCATTTTCAAGTTCGGAATGGATGTGTGGAGACCTTGTTGGTACAGGAGAAGATTCTGGTTCAGAAAACAAACAAACAAGCAAACAGGTTCCCTTGCTGGTCAAACCAGAGTGGCCCATGTGGGCAGTGCCCAGGGGATCTGGAGAGGAGAGGAGAGGAAGAGAATCCGAAGTAGCTATTTGGAGCTGACCTGATCCCATAGCTTAGAAGTCTCCTCAGTATATTAGCAATAGAGCCGATTATGAAATATGTCAGATAATACCCAGGATGGTTTTGGGGTTAGAGTAGACCAGCTAAGAACTGATTTAAGGCAACCTCCCCTCTTTTCTAGCACTGATGATGTTACGTAGTTGGGTCATGAAACATCTGCAAGAAAACAACCAAGCTCAGAGAGCACCAAGGACCCCTATAGTCCTCCTCCTCCTCTTCCTCCTCTCGACAAACCTCACTCTCTTCTAGCACAGATGAGGTTACGTAGTTGGGTCATGAAACATCTGCAAGAAAACAACCAAGCTCAGAGAGCACCAAGGACCCTACAATCTACCACAACCACTTCCTCCTCCTCCTCCTCCTCCTCCTCCTCCTCCTCCTCCTCCTCCTCCTCCTCCTCCTCCTCCTCCTCCTCTCCATGAACCCCACTCCCTTCTAGCACTGATGTTACCTAGTTGGGTCATGAAACATCTGCAAGAAAACAACCAAGCTCAGAGAGCACCAAGGATCCCACGGTCCTCCGCTACCACTACCACCACCACCACCACCACCTCCTCCTCCTCCTCCTCCTCCTCCTCCTCCTCCTCCTCCTCTCCACAAACCCCACTCCCTTCAAGGACTGATGACATTACCTAGTTGGGTCATGTTATGTCTGTAGGAATACAACCAAGTCTCTGAGAGCACCAGAGACCTCACTGTGCAAGCCTGAGCTATAAATATCCTCTTCTTTGACTTAAAACGGTCTCTGCTATGGGTTGTAGATCAAATGAAAGTGATGTCATGAGCACCCATCACCAAAAAGAGACTGCTGCGGCATGTTTGTGCCACCATGAAATAGACTTGAGGAGAAACACTTGTTGGTGGTTGGGGATTGATTATTTGTTTCTACTCGCAGTCCATTATAATCTTGATAACCACATCCAGGGCTGTAATTTGAAAGCATCTATCTTCTTTCTCATCGTTTTTCACTGTTCAGCATTCATTTTCATACATTATCACCAGGAACAGGATTGCTTTGATTCCTCTGATCCTTGTTGTCATTGAAATATCCTTGTCATTCATGTTCTTGTTTAAGCTTCTTTTTGTTCTTTTTCTTAAGATTAATACTCTCTTTAGCACTCTATCCATTTTTATCTGTTTATCTTGAGCCCAGAAAACAATGCTAACTAACTTCACTTCCTCACCAACCTCTCCCTAAGTTCTGAGCAGGCTGGCTAATTAGATTACCTTGCCGTCTTAATATTTAATATTATCCTGGGTTTTTTTTTTTTTTTTTTTTTTGGCTTTCCATTTTTAGTTTCCCAGGCTGAGGTATTTTCCTCCCCTCCTCTTTCTGTCTAACAAAGTGATATTGTTTGCACATCTCAAATTATTAGCATGTTGACCTCCGATTTTGTTTTCAGCTGTCATTTCTTCCAATTCTGCCAGTCTTGCTGTGTTAAATTAAATATGCATCGTCTTGGTTTCTTTTGTATTTTTGAAACCACTCTGCTTCTCCAAATTCAGTACCACGACCGTAAGCAAAACATGGAGAGTTAGCGCAATTTGTTTTCTTTCTACCAACTTACATTAATCTGGCACCATTTATAATGCAAGAACAGAGCACAATGTCTGCTCTATGTACTGCATAAATTGCTAAGTGTTTGTAGTAACTACCTTGGCTTGTCTTGCACGTTGGCAAAAAAAATAAAAAAAAAATCAAAACATAAAATACAAATTAGATGGACATGACCTTGTAGATGACCCTCACTCTGTCAAGGACCTTGGAGTACTCATTTCCAAAGGTCTACCCTGTTTCCCCGAAAATAAGACATCCCCTGATAACAAGCCCAATCGGGCTTTTGAACGCATGCGCTAAAATAAGCCTCCCCCTGAAAATAAGCCTTCCCAAAAAATATTTAAACGCATAACTGGAAATCAGGTAAGATGGCAAAAGGAGCCCCATCTTGCTCCACATGCCCCAAAATAATAAGATCTCCCCAAAAATAAAGCCAAGCGCTTATTTTGGGGTTCAAAAAAATATAAGACAGGGTCTTATTTTGGGGGAAACACAGTAAGTGCCGGAGCCCACTGTAATAACATTGCCAAAAAGGCATTAAGAATTGTTAACCTACTCTTGCATAGCTTCCTTTCTGGTAATATTGTACTACTAACTAGAGCATACAAAACATTTGCTAGACCAATTCTTGAATACAGTTCATCTGTCTGGAACCCGAACTGCATATCAGACATAAATACAATCGAGCGAGTCCAGAGATATTTTATGAGAAAAGTCCTCCGTTCCTCTACCCACAATAAAATACCTTATGCCACCAGACTTCAAATTTTGGGCTTAGACAATTTAGAACTACACCGACTTCGGTCTGACCTAAGCATAGTACATAAAATTATCTGTCACAACGTCCTTCCTGTCTTCAGCTTCAACCACAACAATACACGAGCAAATAATAGATACAAACTCAAGGTAAACCACTCCAAATTCGATTGCAGAAAATATGACTTCAGTAACAGAGTGGTCAATGCCTGGAATGCACTACCTGACTCTGTAGTTTCTTCCCCAAACCCCCAAAACTTTAACATTAAACTGTCTACTGTGGACCTCACCCCATTCCTAAGAGGTCTGTAAGGGGTGTGCATAAGTGCACCTGCGTGCCTACCGTCCCTGTCCTAATATTCCTTTTTACTTACTCTTTTCATGTATTCAAATTATGTTTATACTTTTACCTGTTATCTTATATATGCATGACAAATAAATAAAATTAAATAAATAAATAAATAAACAAATAAATAAATAAATAAATAAATAAATAAATAAATAAATAAAATGTAGTAACTCCGTTGATAGCATGGTAACCAAGGATATCCTCAGGGGGATCCAAAAATAGTCAAGATAGCAACTATGGCCACTCGATTAAAACCCCAACCATTTCTCCATGTGAAGAGGTAGAACATCAATCACATAATTGCAGCTGCATTCTTGATTTTGATTGCCCTGCAGATGGTGTCAGGGACAAGAATATATGTCCCTGGGCAACTCCCTGAGTACTCATGTTCTCAGGCCTGACCTTTAGATCTAGAAAAATCCTTTCCTTCTTTCCTTTCCTTTCCTTTCCTTTCCTTTCCTTTCCTTTCCTTTCCTTCCCTCTCCTCCCCTCCCCTCCCCTCCCCTCCCCTTCTTTTTAATAAGCAGGATATATATTGCAAGACAAAGTACATTTTTCTCACATCGTATCAGAAAGGCACCATAGGGATGATAAGAGAGAATTTTGGAAGATGTGGTGGAATGTAGTCTGGATTCCCAGGAGGGTGGGGCTGCATTCCAGAGAAAAAAGAGACAGTGAAGTTTAGATAGTTTGTGTGAGAGAAAGAGGATGTAAACAGCTCCACCTTAATAGTTCCCTGAGTATATGATTAGATTCTGATCAATGTGTGTCATGATCGGAGACGCTCATGAGGCAGCTGTATTTCTGACTAGGCAAAACTGGCATTGTAGCAGGGGTGAAATGCTACCGGTTTGGACTGGTTCTCCCGAACTGGTAGTAAAAAATGCTACCAGTTCGGGCGAACCGGTATTTCCAAGAATCAGCTGGGTGATGATCAGCTGTGACGTGCAATTTATATTAGCTAGAATCATCGAATTTCCTGCTTCGTAGCGAAGCTCACGCCCGGTAGCAGACTCACAGAACCGGTAGCAGACTTCAGAGGATTTCACCCCTGCATTGCAACCATTTTGGTGAACATCCATCCCACAAGTCTTTCAAAATTCAAATGGGGTCCCAGCCTCCCCCAAGCCCCCACAAGAGCCGTAACCTGAATTAGACAATTGTGCTACATAGAAAACTTCCTAGAAATAGTTCCATGTGTGTCCTCACCTTTACTCCTCCCCCCACCCCCGAATCTATAATTTATGGCTAAGGGGAAAAATATAACAAAGCAGAAATTTTTCCAGGTTGTTTCTTGCCAACGTTCTCATAGAAGCTAAGCATCCTCATCATCTGTTATTTCATGATTACGTCTTACTTTTGTAAGAACTTTTGTTAAACGTGGCAGCATTTTAAGAAGGGTGCCCTCATTTCTTCTCCGAATCTTGGCCATATAACTCTTTCCTGTGCTATTAAAGGAATCCTGCCAAGTCTACTTTCAGCTGACAATTGCATACAAACACCTGTTTATTTTCCAGATGTTTTGCTCACCTGAAATGTCCGGTGCACCCAGCTGGTTATAAAAATGGGGGGATGAGTCACCTCTGATTCAGTTTGCTATAGAATCCAGAGGGTGGGCGATCAAGAGCTTCCTGTTAAACCATAATATGCTTAATTTTAATTTTATTCATTTCAGTGTATTTGTTTTGATCCCGCCTTTACAATTTTTATAAGTAACTCAAGGCAGCGAACATACCTAATCCGCCTCTTATTTTCCCACACAACAACAACAACCCTGTGAGTTGAGTTGGGCTGAGAGAAAGTGACTGGTTCAGTCAGCAGCTGTATTTCATGCCTGAGGTGGGACCACAACTCGGCATCTCCTGGTGACTAGCCAGCTTTCATGCATAAGGTACAACTAGAACTCGCAGTCTCCTGGTGACTGGTCCAACATCACCTAGCCAGCTTGTTGTGGCTCCGTTACCTGAGCCTGTGTCATCGGCAGGAGAGGACTCCGAGAGTGAAGGAGAGGAGTTGGCAAGGCCTCCCTCTCCAGGACCCTCCTCTTTGGCAATGCCTTCGGTGCCCGCTGAAAGGCAAGAGATAGGGCCGGGGCCAAGCACGTCCACGCAGCCACAGGTGGACAGTGATGAGAGTAATGAGTCTTGGCTGGATCCACACCAGCGTCGCAGAGATAAGCGCATGCAACAAAAGAAAAGGTGTGCCCGAGATTAGGCTGGACCACACCCCACAGGGTATAAAAGGGAGCGTGGTGGCCAGTCAAGCCTTGAGCTGAACAAAGCTGAAAGCTTCCATGCCATTCTGCATTGCCGGACTTTTTGCTATAGACTTTGCTGGATTATATTTGGACTTGATTTACTCTGTAATTATTGAACATTTTACTTTGATGTACCAGAAGCGGAGAGAAGTTATCTCTTCCCTTCGTAAGTAATAAACTCTTGGCAGGCAGCCACTAGGTTGCTGCCAAGTTCCGTTATCATAAGGAAAAGGATTTTATCGGCTGGTTTGGTTTTTAACTCTTGGACGTCTGTTGGTGTGTGTGCGTGTGGGACGGGGACAGAACACAGCTTTCTTGTCTAAGGCGGGACTAGAACTCACAGTCTCCTAGTGGTTGGCTCAAAGTCACTCAGCATTCTTTCATTCCTAGAATAACAGAGTTGGAAGGGATCTTGGAGGCAGGGGTAAAATCCAACATGTTCTGACAGGTTCTGGAGAACCGGTAGCGGAAATTTTGAGTAGTTCGGAGAACCGGCAAATACCACCTCTGGCTGGTCCCAGAGTGGGGAGGGAATGGGGATTTTGCGGTATCCTACCCCTGTCATGCCTACCAAGCCACACCTACCAAGCTACACCACGCCCACCAAGCCACGCCCACAGAACCGCTAGTAAAAAAAATTTGGATTTCACCACTGGGCAAAACTCACTTCACAAATGTTTCACTTAACGACAGAACTGTTGGGCTCAGTGGTGGTCGTAAGTTGAGGGTTACCTGTATTTGAATCTGGAAATTTAGTACATATATGAAATGACCATGAATTTTGGTTTCCACATTTGGAAAACAAGCTAGAAAACTTTTTATCAAAGCCAAAAATAATCAGAGGGCCCCAAACTTCTTCCAAATAAAAGCTCGAATGTTTGTGACACTTTCTCTTAGAAAAAGGGTGACAGAGAAAAGGGGTGATCAAAGTCTATAAAATCCAGTCTGACATGAGAAAGTGACAGAGAAAGGTTTATCTCAGTCTTTTGAGAGCCGAGGACCGGGAGTCATTCAGGGAAGTTGCCTGGAAGAAGATTTAGAACAGACAAATAAAAACGTTTCTTCCCATGACACACAATTAACCTGTGAATTCATTACTGCAAAACACCGGTGATGGCCATTAACCTAGACGATCTTAAAAGAGGACTACATTAATTGATGGTGTTTAGATCCTTCAAGGCCCAATTGCCTTGAAGATTCAATGTTACCTTCAAAATTACTTGATTTTTTTTCAAAAAAAAAAAAAAAAAGTAAGATCCTTATTTATCCTTATTGGAAAGAGCCTGTAGTACAGTATACTAAGCCTGTAGTACAGTGGACTAAGCACTGTTATTAACATCTGCTGCTTGCAATTACTGCAAGTTCAAATCTCACCAGGCTCAAGGTTGACTCAGCCTTCCATCCTTTCAAAGGTAGGTGAAATGAGGACCCAGATTGTGGGGGCAATAAGATGACTTTGTATAAATATACAAAAGTATGCCGCCCTTCTCCGGAGACTCAGGGCGGCTTACAATGTGTTAAGCAATAGCCTTCATACTTTTGTAAGCAAAAAAAAAAAAAAAATCGTTTTAATGGTTTTTTTTTTTTAAAAAATAAAATTGATTGGCCACTCATTTTACCAGGACTGATCTTCAAGTAAAGACTAAATATGGATATGATGCTTCTGATAACATCTGCACCCCAATTTGCCTGATAAAACTTAGTGTGAAGAAATTGTGTTTCTCTCAGTTGTAGAATCCAAATTTTTTTACTACTGGTTCTGTGGGTGTGGCTTGGTGGGCATGGCAGGGGAAGGATATTGCAAAATCTCCATTCCCACACCATTCTGGGGCCAGCCAGAGGTGGCATTTGCTGGTTCTCTGAACTACTCAAAATTTCTGCTACCGATTCTCCAAACTGCTCAAAATTTCCACTACCGGTTCTCCCAGAACCGGTCAGAACCTGCTGGATTTCACCCCTGGTTTCTCCCCATCTTTGGATGAGATTCATAAGCACGTGCCAGTCGGTTGTGTACATTAGAGGGAGCTTTGATAATTCACTTATTCCAAAACAGAAGATCTTTCTGTACTGATAGCAACATACTTGACAGGATGTCCACCAACGAGACAAAGAGATGCAATTAAGGACAATCAATTTATCTAGTTCTTGACATTACAGAATTTCAAAGGGCAGCAGGAAGGTGTCAAGAGCCTGTCAGTCAAGGTGCTCCTTTCTGTTTCTTGGCTGAGGGAACTAGCACTGTCCAAAGATATTTTCCGTGGTCATGTGGCCAGCATGGCTATACACCAAAGGGCACGGAATGCTATTACCTTCTACTTGGATTTTTAGAATAAGATTAACAGAATAACAGTTGGAAGGGACCTTGGAGGTCTTCTAGTCCAACCCCCTGCTCAAGCAGGAAACCCTATACCATTTCAGACGAATGGTTGTCCAGTCTCTTCTTAAAAACCTCCAGTGTTGGAGCATTCACAACTTCTGGAATCAAGTCCTTCGATTGATGAATTGTTCTAATAGTCAGGAAATTTCTCCTTAGTTCTAGACGTCTATGGAGATTCTCAATCATCCAAGTCATGGTTTTCACAAAGGTGCTTTCTTCAGAGCTGAAGAAGCTTCTTGGATGAGAAGCAAAACGTCTTCAAAGAAAAACCAGAAAGTCCAGTTGCCTCTTGAGAGAAAAAGCACCTTTGGGACGTCCTTAGTTCTAGGTTGGTTCTCTCCTTGGTTAGTTTCCATCCATTGCTTCTTGTCCTGCCTTCGGATGCTTTGGAGAATAGGTTGACCATCTCCCCCTTTTCTTTGGGGCAGTCCCTCAGATAGTGGAAAACTGCTATCTTGTCACCCCTAGTCCTTCTTTTCATTAAACCAGACATACCCAGTTCCTGTAATCGTTCTTCATGTGTTTTAGCTTCCAGTCCCCTAATCATCTTTGTTGCTTTCAAGCTTTTGAAAACTTTTGCAAAAAGAAAAGAAAAGAATTATATGCTTTCAAACTGCTAGATGGGCAGGAGCTGAGGCAAGGAAGACAGTGGGCCTCAAATTCAGGCAGTCAGCTGACAAGCTCACCATCTTTAACCATTGAGCTATAACGCTGCCTCGATGAACACACTACCCACTAATAAATAGTGCACTGCGTTATTTAAGGCAAGGTGGGACAATGAATTTGCTGCATTTCCCAGACACAGTTCATGTGAAAAATCAGTTCATGTGTTGGGATTCATTGTTGGAATGTATTTCTATGCAACAACTACAGTCATACTCAACCAGTAGATGGCAGTATTTACAAGTTTGGATCTATGGTATATACTCTATGATCTTTTGTTCTGTGTAGAGTTTCCTGTTTCCTGTTACAGTTGTATAGTTGAGCAGTAAAGCACATGGTGACTGTTCTCTTCATTTGCTCTGTGGTACTTTAGATAAGCAGAATTTCTAACACATGGTTGCAGCTTGAGATGTCGAACCCGTGCAGGCAAAACAGAATCTTTATGCAGCTCAAGCAACTGGATCATTTGGGATCAGCCCAGATGTAGCTGGGCATCCATTCAAATATCTGTATATATAACTCATTTAAAAAAAGCTCTATTTTTATATCCAATATATATAAACACCTAAACTAAAGAGAAGAGATTGAACCAGTAGTTTGGGTTCCAGGTTGCTAGAAGACATTTTGTTGAGTAAAATGGCCTCAGGACCTTCAAAGTTGACATTGGTCACCACAAACGTAGAGGCAACCCAATTAGAAGCCAGATCAGGTTTTGAAGTCGGTACAATTTTACAGTTGCTTGAGCATTGAATTTACTGCTGAAGATCAATGCCACTATTTCAATCAATAATTGAAAGAGTTCCAGGATAGTGGCATAATTAGGAACCAATTTCGAACACTATCCACAGGATGTCAGGAAGAAATAACACTTCGCCGTGCTTTAATTTTTACGATGGTCTCTACCCTCTTAGGACCTCATTTAATCACCTCGGTTGAAATGGCATAATTCAGACCCGCAATTTCCAGGATATCAAAAATGAACTTTGTTTTCGTTCAAAATGTAGTTCCTGAAATCTTTTTTTTTTTTTGGTCTGTCACAAACTCCTTTCATTCAATAAGCCTCAGGAATATTCTTAAGACCAAATGTCTCTCTGCCATTGTTGAAATGGAATATCAGTTGCAAGTATTGCAGAGGTGGGTTTCAGCAGGTTCTGACTAGCTCAAGGTTGACTCAGCCTTCCATCCTTCTGAGGTGGATAAAATGAGGACCCAGATTGTTGAGAGCAATAGGCTGACTCTGTAAACCGCTTAGAGGGGCTGTAAAAGCACTTATGTAGCGGTATATAAGTCTAAGGGCTATTGCTATTTTCATATTGCAGCAAACACTCATACTTTTTCAGTGTTGTTGTGGGCATAAGACGATTGTGCCCCCCCGGAAAAAGATTGGGGCTTATTGCTGCAATTGTAGCAGTTAAGACACCATAATGTTTTCTGGAATAGGTCTCTAATCCATTGTGATAACGTTGGTTATCAGTTCCTTGGAATGCCGTATGTAGTGGACGCTTATCAAATCTTTTAGCTTCCACTCAGTGAATTGCTTGTTTTAGAAAAGTGTCTACTGCCAATTCTCTCTTCCAGACGCTGTGATTTCTCTCTAGGGCCTCTTCATACAACCAGCCCTTACTAAGTGCCTTTTCTAGGATTACACCCTTTGCTGCAAATATTTGCCCCCTAAAGCCTTAGGAAAGGACTGTCCCACAAATGGATCCTATTTCATTGCCAGTTTCTAGGTTTTCATTGTCTTATGATTCAGCCAGTTTGCTAGACAATAAACAAAGATCCACCCTTTCCCCAAATTTATTCCTCCTCTTAAAAATTACAAGTCACTTGGTATTTTTATAGCGTGCAATACGTATTGTGGCTTTTGCACTATGGTATGGTATGGTATGGTATGGTATGGTATGGTATGGTATGGTATGGTATGGTATGGAATGGAATGGAATGGAATGGAATGGAATGGAATAGAATAGAGTAGAGTAGAGTAGAGTAGAGTAGAGTAGAGTAGAGTAGAGTAGAGTAGAGTAGAGTAGAATAGAATAGAATAGAATAGAATAGAATAGAATAGAATAGAATAGAAAATATGGAACAGCACCAGAGATGGGATTCAGCCGGTTCAGGCGAACCGGTAGTGGCGATTGTGGGAGGCTCTGGCCACCCACCCGGATGTAATGCACGAGCAATGCACATGCGCGGAACGCCATGAGCATGGCAGAGGAGGCATGTGTGAGCGTAGCAAGCGCATGAGCACTCACATTTGTGAACCAGTAGGGAAGGTAAATGAATCCCACCTCTGAACAGAACGGAACAGAACAGAACAGAGTAGAATATATGGAGTGGAGTGGAGTGGAGTGGAGTGGAGTGGGGTGGGGTGGGGTGGGGTGGGGTGGGGTGGGGTGGGATGGGAAGGGAAGGGAAAGAAAGGAAAGGAAAGGAAAGGAAAGGAAAGGAAAGGAAAAGAGCCTTGATAGTACAGTGGCTTAGTGCACCCTGTCATTAACACAGCTGCCTGCAATTTCTGCTGGTTCGAATCTCTCCAAGGCTCAAGGTTGACTCAGCCTTCCATCCTTTCTAAGGTAGGTGAAATGAGGACCCAGTTTGTGGGGGCAATAAGCTGACTTTGTATAAAATATACAAAAGTATGAAGGCTATTGCTTAACGCATTGTAAGCCGCCTTGAGTCTCCGGAGAAGGGCGGCATATAAATCAAATTAAAAAAAAAAAAGAAAAGAAAGAAAAGAAAAGAAAAAAGAAAAGAAAAGAAGAAAAGAAAAGAAAAGAAAAGAAAAGAAAAGAAAATGTGGAACAGAATGGAACAGAACAGAGTAGAATATATGGAATGGAATTGAATGGAGTGGAGTGGAGTAGAATAGAATAGAATAGAATAGAATAGAATAGAATAGAATAGAATATCTTTGTTGGCCAAGTCTGATTGGACACACAAGGAATTTGTCTCCGGTGCATAAGCTCTCAGTGTGCATATAAGCATGGTCATAGTCATCATAAAATCATCTTAAATCATAAGATACAACACTTAGTGATAGTCATAGGATCCTAAATAAGCAATCAACATAAATCATACTAGGATACTAAATAAAACAATATAAATCCTAAAGATATAAGCAACAATGTTATACTCATGAGTAGAAAAGGAGATAGGTAATAAGAAAGATGAGAAGAATAATAGTAATGCAGCCTTACTAAATAATTGGACAGTGTTGTGGGAATTGGTGTTAGCAGAGGGATGGCATGAGGGTAGGAACTGTCCTTGTGTCTAGTTCTTTTGGCTGCAATGCCCAATATCTGCATTATCTTCTTCTTTGGGCGGCTGCTGTTACTTTTCAACCCACCTGATGCCCAGAAATGTATTAGAGAGGGCTTACGTTTGTCTGCTTTTCTTTAAGAAGGGATGGAGAGCAGATTTTAAGCCTCTGGCTATCTCCTAAAGTGAATCTAAATGGGGGATAAAAAACATTTATGCCTCTTGCAACAGTTCTTAGGGGAAAAACAAGGACCGCAGTAAGCGTAGAGTTTGAAATGATTAAATCATCAATGCTGTCACCATTTGTACATTTCACCACTGGAGCTTCTACTGTGCTAAGGGCTAGGGGTTGAAATTTAGTCCTTCTCTTTTGTAATTTTCCAGAGGGAAGGATAGGATAGGATAGGATAGAATGGAATGGAATGGAATGGAATGGAATAGAATAGAATAACAGAGTTGGAAGGGACCTTGGAGGTCTTCTAGTCCAACCCCCTGCTCAGGCAGGAAACCCTCTACCATTTCAAACAAATGGTTATCCAACATCTTCTTAAAAACTTCCAGTGTTGGAGCATTCACAGCTTCTGGAGGCAAGTTTTTCCACTGATTAATTTTTCTTAACAGTCAGGAAATTTCTCCTTGTTCTAAGTTGCTTCTCTCCTTGATGAGTTTCCACCCATTGCCTCTTGCCCTGCCCTCGGGTGCTTTGGAGAATAGCTTGACTCCCTTATTTTTTTTTTTTTTAGCTTTCGATTGGCTAAATCAGGATGTCTCCAAACTTGCCAACTTAAAGATTTGTGGACTTCAACAAAACCTCGCTGAGGAATTCTGGGAGTTGAAGTCCCCGAGTCTTAAGTGTTGCCAAGTTTGGAGAGCTCTGAACTAAACGACTGGCAATTTTTTTATTTGCTCCTTGTTTACATTTACATGCCACAACTCCAATGGTTTAAAGTTTAAGATAAACACCCCAGGCAGATGGATTTCAGTCCTTGAACCTTTGGGTTAAGGAGAAGTCTCGTTCTCACAGCAACCTTTGACGTCCATTAAAATAATGTTACCTTATACACACAAAGTGGTTTTAACCAGTGAGAAAGAAACACATCCTCTGTGAGACTTCCCAGCAAGAAGCTCCATCAATTCTTGTTTCCAGCTGAGCACATTTATTAAAGGATGGAGCAGGGAGAAGAGGTCAGAATGGATCAATTGCTTTTAAAATAGAATTAACTAGCCAAGACATTGCCACCAGAGCACCGAATTCACTCACCAAAGCAGTATGTAGAAAGATAATGTGAGGAGGGCTCTTTGCATTTACTCAGAGACAAAGAAAGACATCATAAACAAAGGTATTTTTTTAATAGAAGAGACTATTTGTGGCTCAGGAATGAACTTTGGGGTCCTTGATGATGCTTTCTGAGTTTAGTTGTTTTAGAAGATAGAAGCAGTGGTGGGATTCAGCCGGTTCGGGCTGGTTCGGGCTGGTTCGGGAGAACCGGTTGTTAAATTTCTGGCTGGCCCCTTCCCTCCCCACCCCTTCTAGGAGTCCCTGCCCATGGCCTGTTTTTGCCCCCAGGAGGCTTCAGGGAGGCCTACTAGGCCCAAAACGGGCATGGGGTAGTGTGGCCCGGTCCCCCTGTGGCCCGATTTTGCTCCGAGGAGGCTGCAGGGAGACCTACTAGGCTCAAAATGGGGTGCGAGGGGGTGGACAACCCCCCACAGTCCATTTTTGCTCCCAGGGGGGTGCAGGAGGCCAAGTGCTGCCTGTCACACCCCTGGCCATTGCCCACCATGACCACACCCACCCAGCCGGTCATTAGGGCAAAGAACCGGTTGCTCAATTATTTGAATCCCACTCCTGGATAGAAGATAGAATCATAGGACTGGAAGGGACCTTGGAGGTCTTCTAGTCTAACCCCCTGCTCAAGGCAGGAGACTTTATATCAATGGTTTTCTTGTCTATTTTTGAAACCTCCAGTGATGGAGCACTCACAACTCCAGGAGACAAACACTGATTAATTGTTCTCCCTGCCAGAAAATTTCTCCTCACTTCTAGGTTGGATCTCTCTCTCTCTCTCTCTCTGACTACCCATTACTTCTTCTCCTGCTCTTTGGTGCTTTGGAGAATAAGTCAGTTTCCTCTTTGTGACGGAACATGTGGACTTCAACTCCCAGAATTTCCCAGCCAGCCATCTAGCTGGGGTATACTAGGACACACATCTTCAAACGGCCAAGATTGAGAAACACTGGATTAGACAGTATTGTCCCCTACCAGGGGTGAAATCCAGCAGGTTCTGACAGGTTCTGGCGAACTGGTAGCGGAAACTTTGAGCAGTTCGGAGAACTGGCAAATGCCACTTCTGGCTGGCTCCAGAGTGGGGTGGGAATGGGGATTTTGCAGTATCCTTCCCCTGGAGTGGGGTGGGAATGGAGATTATGTAGTATTCTTCCCCTGCCACGCCCACCAAGTCCCGCTCACCAAGCCCCGCCCACAGAACTGGTAGTAAAAAATTTTGGATATCAACACTGCCCCCTACTAATGGTTTAACTCAGGGTAAAGCACATTCATGAGCTTAAGAAAAATGTAACAGAGTAACAGAGTTGGAAGGGACCTTACAGGTGTTCTAATCCTACCCTTGTTCAAGCAAGAAACCCTATACCATTTCAGAGAAATTGTTGTCCAATCTCTTCTTAAGAACTTCCAGTAATGGAGCACCCACAACTTCTGGAGGCAAGTTGTTCCACTGATTAATTGTTCTAATTGTCAGGAAATTTCTCTTTAGTTCTAAGTTGCTTCTCTCCTTGATTAGTTTCCACCCATTGCTTCTTGTCCTGCCCTCAGGTGTCCTGGAGAATAGCTTGACTCCCTCTTCTTTGGGGCAGCCCCTGAGATATTGGAAGACTGCTATCATGTCTCCCCTAGTCCTACTTTTCATTAAACTAGACATACCCAATTCCAGCAACCGTTCTTCCTTTGTTTTAGCCTCCAGGTACAATAAAGTTGTTCGTTTATGTTTGTTTATTAAATTTCTATACCGCCCTTCTCCCGAAGGACTCAGGGCGGTGAACAGCCACAAGATAAAAACACATAAATACAAAAATTTAAAATAAAATAAAAACGAATTAAATAATTTGGCTGAACAAATTTAAAATACCCCATAATTTAAAAACAGATTAAAATTTACATATTAAAAAGAGGGAAAAGATTAGGCCAGGCCCGCCTGGTGAAATAAAAAGGTCTTAAGAGCGCGGCGGAAGGTGCGCAGATCTGGGATCCTCCGTATCTCCGGGGGGAGCTCGTTCCAGATCGTAGGTGCCCCCACAGAGAAGGCTCTCCCCCTAGGGGCCGCCAGTCGACATTGTTTGGCCGACGGCACCCAGAGGAGCCCCTCTCTATGGGAGCGTACTGGCCGGTGGGAGGCTATTGGTGGTAGCAGGCGGTCCCGTAGATAACCAGGTCCTAAGCCATGGAGCGCTTTAAAGGTGATAACCAGAACCTTGAAGCGCACTCGGAAGACCACCAGGAGCCAGTGCAGCTCGCGCAGGAGAGGTGTTACATGGGAACTAATCATGTAGAAGTAATCATCTTTGTTGCTCTTCTCTGCACTCTTTCTAGAGTCTCCACATCTTTTTTTTTTATATCGTGGCTGACCAAACCAAATAATAACTTCTGCATCTCAATGTCTTTTAAACAGTAGCCAGATCTGAAATGGATTTCCTATCCCGTGTGTTACTCCGTAAAGAAAATAAAAAGGAAGATAAAGGGGATGGGGTGAGATGAGGTGCACCCAGCCAGGCTTTTCCGCGTATATTCTTAATCCATCACATGTTGTGCTTTGGATTGTCACTTTTTATTTTTGGCACCGAAATAAATATTAGCTCAGGAGCTGTGCCAGGAATTCTTAAATGATGTGCAGTATGTTCCTGCGATTTTAGCCGTGTGATGACAGGCAAAATTGATTCTCTGCGGCATCCCCAAAATTGGAGGTGTGACAGAAGCTGAAAGGAAGCCCACCTGTTGGATTTCCACCTGATACATCGCTACAGGTTGTCCCCGACTTACAACCACTCATTTAGTGATCATTCGAAGTCAGAGTGGCACTGAAAACAGTCAGTTTTTCTTAAATCTTTATACTTACTATTTATTGTGCTGCAGAACTATATGGATGGTCCTCGACTTACAACTGTTTGACTGTTGAAGTTACAGTGGTACCGAAAAAAGAGACTTATGACCAGGGGTGAAATGTAAAATTTGTTACTACCGGTTCTGTGGGCGTGGCTTGGTGGTGGTGGGGTAATGTGACTGGGTGGGCGTGGCCAACTTTTTTTTAAAAAAAAACTTTTCAAAGCATTTTTTCTAATGCTTTGAAAAGCCTCCGCTGATCAGGCAACTCAGCTGGATCATCAGAGAGGCTTTTTAAAAAATGCTTCTCTTCTGATCAAGCAACTCAGCTGGGATCGTGAGAGACTTTTCAAAGCATTTTTTTTACCATCTCTTCGGCCAAGAGGTTGCAGAAATAAATGCTTTGAAAAGCTTCTGACGATCCCAGCTGAGCCGCGCGATCATCAGAGGCTTTTTTTTTTACTTTTAAAAGGATTTTTTTGGCCAAAGAGGTTGTAGGAAAAAATGCTTTTAAAAGTAAAAAAAAAAGCCTCTGATGATCGTGCTGGGCATGGTGGTGGTGGTGGTGGTGGGGGGGGCAGGCATTTTTGCTACCGGTTCTCCGAACCACCCGCCACCATCGCTACCAGATCGGGCGATCCGGTGTGAACCAGGAGCATTTCACTCCTGCTTATGACCATTTTTCACACTTAGGACGATTGCCACATCCCTGTGGTCCCGTTATAAAAACTCAGGCACTCGGCAATTGTCTCAAATTTATGACACTTGCATTGTCCTGGAGTAATGTGATCCCCATTGGTAACCTTCCCAGCCGGTTTATGACAAACAAAGGTATGGGGAGACAGATTTACTTAATGACCACATGATTCGCTTAACTGCAGCGATTAGCTTAACCGCGTTGGCAAGAAAGGTCATAAAATGAGGTATATCTCACTGAACAACTGCCCAGAGCCTCTCGGTGTGGGAGAAGGGTAGTTAAGAAGTTTGATAGCAAATAAGTACAGTAGTGGCCAAAATTGTGGAAACCTTTTGGGGAAAGGGTATTTTCTAAAACTAGCTAATAACACCACTTTTTTTTTTGGAGTAGTACCATAAAATTATATATCAATGGAAAGATACTTTAATCAAGAATGTAATGCAATAATTTCTATGAAGGATTTGCTATTAGAATAGCAGTTACAGTATAAAGAAGAAAAGTGAAACACGTAGGAAAAATGAGATATACAAAAATGATCACGATAAAAAAAACGAGATATGCAAAAATGATCACTATGTCAGTTAATACTTAGTTGGGTAACCTTTAGCATGAATTACGGCCTTACAACGTCTTCCCATGGAGTGAACCAAGTCTTTGAATTCTGCAGCTGTTATCATGTGAAACCAAGATTGAATGATTGCTTTTATTAACTGGGTTTTATTGTTGCATCGCTTCTGACTAACAAGTTTCTTTAGTTGGCTCCATAGATTTTCCATTTGGTTAAGGTCTGGGCTATTCCCAGGCCATTCCAGCATTGGAATAGGATTATCTTGAAACTCCAAAAAACCCCCTAAAGATAAAGAGCCTGGTGGCGCAGTGGACTAAGTGCTGTTAAAGTAGCACTTAGTTGCCAGCTGCCTGCAATTACTGCAAGTTCAAATCCCACCAGGCTCAAGGTTGACTCAGCCTTCCATCCTTTCGAGGTAGGTAAAATGAGGACCCGGATTGTGGGGGCAATAAGCTGACTTTATATAAAAAAGAACACCACTTAGGGGGGGCTGAAAGCCCTACTACGCAGGTATATACAAAAGTATGAAGGCTGTTGCTTAACGCATTGTAAGCTGCCCTCAGTCTCCGGAGAAGGGTGGCATATAAATCGAACTAATAAATAAATAATAAATAAATAACTAAATAAATAAACTCTAGTGTTATTAGACATCATACCTCAAAAATACACTTTTCCCAAAAGGTTTCCACAATTTTGGCCGCTACTGTAAATAAATAACAACTGTCTTGCGTAGTAACAGAAGTGTTGGGCTCAAATGTGGTCATAACTTGAAGACTACCTGCACAGGTCAGAGAAGGAGGAAAAATATTCCCTGCCCATCCACTGCAGGCCCACAGAGTTTGAAGGCATCAACTATCACCTCTGTCTTGACTTTGGTGGGAAATCTTTTCAGGATTCTGTCTATCTCTCTTGATTCGTTGGAAATCTTTTCAAAATGGCTCCTTCTGCTGATGTTTCCTTTGGAAGCCTGCCATAATGTTCGTTCATTTGACCGGAGACGAATGAGGTCATTCTGAAGACGAAGCTGCCACCCCACCCCCACCCCGTTGTAAAACTGCTAACCTTAAATTGGAACTGCCTGTGTGGTCTGCCCAGAAAGACAAGACATTCAAAAAAGCATGACTAAATTCAGCCCAGGGGATTTAGAAACGGAGATAACAAAGTCAGTTTGGTTGAGAGATGGGCAGGGAGAGTTTCCAAAAGACTGCAAAGACGACAGCGTTAGGCGTTGCCCCGAAAACAAAAAACACAATGGAAACATGTCCGTGGTAGTTGATGACTTCATTTATTTATTTATTTTTATTTTATTTTATTAAATTTCTATACCGCCCTTCTCCCGAAGGACTCAGGGCGGTGAACAGCCAGAAGATAAAACACAGAAATACAAAATTTAAAATAAGCATTGATTTGAGCATCAAAGCTGGTGTGATTCGTTATGAATGCAAACTTCTGGTAGATGGTCAGGAAAAAAGGAGGCTATGCTAGAAGAGCCACTAAGGGTGAGGAAAGCAACTTTGTTTTTTTTTTTTTCAAAAAAAGTTTTTTTTAATAAACAAACAAACATACAATACATAATCAATCCATCAGTGTATCGTCTGAGTACATCTTTTGTGTCTTCTCCCTACACGTCGATCATTTCTCATAACTTGATAGTTGTCATTTCCTTTGTTATAAAATTTCTCCCACTTTTTTTTTTTTTTTGCTTTAATTTATATGCCGCCCTTCTCTGGAGACTCAGGGTGGCTTACAATGCATTAAGCAATCCTTCATACTTTTGTATATTTATACAAAGTCAGCTTATTGCCCCCACAATCTGGGTCCTCATTTCACCTACCTTTGAAAGGATGGAAGGCTGAGTCAACCCTGAGCCTGGTGAGATTTGAACTTGCAGTAATTGCAAGTAGCAGATGTTAATAACAGTGCTTTAGTCCACTGTACTACAGGCTCTTGCACTATGACTCTATGTATATCTCTTCTCCAGCCAATAATAAAATTGTCCCAAAATCTGATAATATTCCGATTCTTCTCTTTCTTTAAGTATCAAAGTCAGTCTATTCATTTCTGCACAATCCAATATTTTCTTAATTATTTCTTCCTCCATAGAAGAATTTTCTCTGCTTTCCGACTTTGCACAAATACTATCCTCGCTGGAGTTAACACATGTACGATCAAGTATATATTTTCATTACTAAATTTCTCTGGTAAGATACCCAATAGGAACAGTCTATGTGTTTAAATCTATGCGTTGTTGTAGCATTACTTCTAACCATCGCCGAAGAGGTTGTAGAAAAAATGGTTTTAAAAGTTAAAAAAAAAAAATTGGCCGCGCCCACCCAGTCACATTACCACCCGCCACTAAGCCACGCCCACAGAACTGGTAGTAACAAATTTTAGATTTCTCCATTGGATGGACCCAAAAAACAGTTTTGCATTTGAAATAACTGTCTTGTGCTCAAATTGGGACATTTCAAGTTTAAAATCACATTTTTGAGGCCGTCATGCTAAGCAGCGAGTGACAGACATCCCTTATTCCGGCAAGTGAACGAGGTGATAAGAAGTCTTTTTAACAGTTTACTCTTCTTTCTGATAGATTAGAAAAATAGGTTAGGCTAGACATCTTAGATAACACTGTTTGACTCAAACAGATGCTGGATTTTCGAAGTATTGGTCTACAACAATATACAAGCAGAACAGCGCAGGGTGTTAGCAGATAAGGGCCCTGGAAAGTATTTTTAGATCCACACAGCACATATTCCAGCCTGAACAAAAATCTGTCGGAGAAACTTCCAAATTTTACCAGGGATAATTCTTGGCTGACCCAAAGATTTACAATACTCGACTTAGTCCTCAAGTTAGGACCACAATGGAGTCCAGACTTTCTGTTGTTCTGTGAGACATTTGTTAAGTGAATTATGCCCCATTTTATGACCTTTCTTAGAATAGAATAGAATAGAATAGAATAGAATAGAATAGAATAGAATAGAATAGAATAGAATAACAGAGTTGGAAGGGACCTTGGAGGTCTTCTAGTCCAACCCCCTGCTTAGGCAGGAAACCCTACACCACTTCAGACAAATGGTTATCCAACATCTTCTTAAAAACTTCCAGTGTTGGAGCATTCACAACTTCTGGAGGCAAGTTGTTCCACTGATTAATTGTTCTAACTGTCAGGAAATTTCTCCTTAGTTCTAGGTTGCTTCTCTCCATGATTAGTTTCCATCCATTGCTTCTTGTTCTACCCTCAGGTGTCCTGGAGAATAGCTTGGCTCCCTCTTCTTTGTGGCAGCCCCTGAGATATTGGAAGACTGCTACCATGTCTCCCCTAGTCCTTCTTTTCATTAAACTAGACATGCCCAGTTCCTGCAACCGTTCTTTATACGTTTTATCCTCCAGTCCCCTCATCATCTTGGTTGCTCTTCTCTGCACTCTTTCTAGAGTCTCCACATCTTTTTTACATCGTGGAGACTGAAAGAGGATGCAGTATTCTAAGTGTGGCCTTACCAAGACCTTATAAAGCCTGGTAATCTTGATTCTATCCCTCTGGAATCCCTTCTTGCCACCATGTATATTGTTTAGTGCAGGGATGGGTTCTAAATTTTTTTTACTACCGGTTCTATGGGCGTGACTTATTTTGTGGGTGTGGCTTGGAGGTCATGTGACTAGGTGGGCGTGGCTAGCTGGTCAGAGTCATTTCTGGAAGGTCCTCGCACTTACGACCCGACTCATTTGTTTGCTTTTAACACTGATCAGCTGTAGGGCGGCCCTTTGAAGCCCCGCAGCAAGAGTTTAAATAGTTTTTTTCCCTCTAGTCATCAGCTGGGACTCAGGAGGCAGCAATAGATTGGGGGTGGGACCAAATAAAAGGTAAGAATAACGTGGGTGGGAGGGCGGGGTGGGGGAGAACCGGTTCGGTGACGTCATATCGTCACCGCTACCGGCTCGGCCGAACCGGGAGGAACCCACCACTGGTGTAGTGTATATTGGAGGTGGTGACCCTTTGTGAGCTGTATACAACGAAATTTCATTTTAACGTATGCTGATTAGTGTACATTCAAAGCGTGAGGTAATTTCCGGGACACTGCAACCGTCATAAATATGGGTTACTTGCCAAGCGATTTTGATCATGTGACCCCGGGGGTTGCTGCAACAGTGGTAAGTGTGAAAAACGGTCATAAGTCACTTTTTTCAGTCCCGTTGTCACTTCAAAGGGTCTCTAAATGGACGGCTATAAGTTGAGGACTACCTGTACTTGAGGAGCTGTCACATAGACGAGACGGTTGAGTTATTCTCTAGGGCACCAGAGGACAGGAGAGAGAAGAAATCATGGGTGGAAGTTTGTCAAAGAGAGGGACAACTTAGCAATGAGGAGAAATTTTCTGACAATGAGAACCATTCATCAATGTCTCCTGGAGTTGTAGATGCTCCATCACCGGAGGTTTTGAAAACGAGTCTGGATAGCCATTTGGTTGGGTTGGTATAAGGCTCTTGCCTTGAGCAAGGGGTTAGACTGGAAGACCTCTGAAGTCCCTTCCAACCCTAGAATTCTGTGATTTCTAGTTAAGTCTTGGTGCAGGAGGCTAACCTTGGAACTTCTGTGTCCTGGTCTTCTCCTCTAGAGCAGGGGTGTCAAACTCAATTTCATTGAGGGCCGCATCAGGGTTGTGGTTGACCTTGGGGGGCTGGGTGGGCATGGCTGACTGGATGGGCATGGCTGACTGGGTGGGCGTGGCGATGCCACCCCCCATACTGCTGGTGTCAGCGTTCCAAGTAACACCCCCAACCAAGTAAGACTCCGAGGCAGGCAATTCCTCACTTCCATTTCATTAGAGATGTCATATTGTAAGGTGATCAATCGTCCTCCTTTAGGGAGGACAGTCCTTCTTTTGTAAGTTCTGTCCTCTCCTGAAAAGTATCCTCCTACATGTCCTCCTTTTCGATATTTGAAGACAAATCTGTAAATCTCCGTATTCGATCGATGCTGATCCGATCCGTTGCGTGCGATGTGACGTATTTGTATTTGACATGACGATTCGTTAAGGCTCGGTACAGTGCGGCGAGACGCCATTATGAGATGCATGCGCTCTGCACAGGATAATTGTTTTGGGAGAGTGCGCCGTGCGCAAGTGGCTTTGTTTACTTCTTACCGAAACACGACACGGCACACACACGTGCATTAGACTCACTTTGTTTCTTTTATTTACGATATTTTTTTCTTTGACTTATTTGTGTCCTCCTTCTCATTGTAAAAAAGCTGGCCACCTTACATATTGGCACATCTGGGAAAACCCAAATCTGAAAGCCCCTGGGTTTTCCCCACCCAAAGAAAAGTTAAGGTCCCTTCCCCTGCACCCACATGTCCATCACATGGTCCAATCAATCCACCGTCCCAACTGGAGATGTTTCCCAGTCATGCCTCTCCAGGTGCAGGCTGAACGTCCTTGACTCCCACAGAAAAGAATGTTGTTATGGCTATCTATCTCTACCCAGTCCATGCAATCCCACTCCCAGTTTCCCACAGCAGGCCTATGCACTAAATATGGCAGCCCTGAAGATCCAAAGAGAAAGATGGCCTCCAGGGCTGACAGCTGGCATATTTCCTCTTCGCATTGGCTAGACTAGGCCAAAGCCATGCTGGCCTGATCTTTCCTTTTCGCATTGGGTAGACTAGGCCGAAGCCATGCTGGCCCGATCTTTCCTCTTCGCATTGGCTAGACTAGGCCGAAGCCACCCTGGCCCGATCTTTCCCCTTCACATTGGCTAGACTAGGCCGAAGCCATGCTGGCCCAATCTTTCCTTTTCGCATTGGGTAGACCGGGCCGAAGCCAGGCTGGCCTGATCTTTCCTTTTCACGTTGGGTAAACCAGGACGGCCCCGCGGGCTGGATCCGACCACATCGCTGGCCAGATTTGGCCCACGGGCCTTGTGTTTGACACCCCTGCTCTAGAGTGACGTCCAGATGATGGGCCAGAAGCTCAGTCCTTCTTTGGAGAATATCAAGTGGAACATAAAGGCTGCTTACAGTGAAAGCTGACAGCTGTGGAAGCCCACTTCCTGCTGTTATTGCTGTATCCAATTGTTAAATTTGACATCAAGGTGACGGTGCGATGCTTCCACCACGGTTTGCTCTCGAAACGGGAGATAAACGGCCAGCGGAAAAGTCACCAAGTAGCTGTTCTAAGTCCTTGCTAAATACCCCGTTTGGATCTTTCCTTCCTCCATGAAAACCAGCAGTGACACTAAATTAGAGATTCTTGCAATTGCGCTCAAACGTCTAAGTAGGGCAGGCAGAGGAAATTGGACGCGAACGCGTGAGCTTTTAGCGAAGTTGGTGTCGTTAATTGGAGGGATACAGGGCTGATCAGCTGAAATTCCCCAGGTGAAAAGCAAGGGAAGCTTTGCCAAAATTGGACTGTCATTGCACCGTGATTGTTTAGTCCCAGGAGACAATCAGGAGGGACATGACTTTGCAAGTTTTCGGGGGCGAGGAGGGGGGTGAGTAAAGGGCTGTGTCAAAACCCATTGGGCTGCAGGATTGTTATAAATGGGCAGGCAGGTACAGAATGACTCATTAGGGAAGAGAAAAACAAAAAGAAGAGAGAGAGAGAGAAAGAATGAGTGAGAGAAAGAAAGAAAGGAAGGAAGGAAGAAAGGAAGGAAAGAAAGAAAAAGAAAG